>CANSGD010001174.1:0-204226 GCA_947645195.1 Patellifolia procumbens
TTTTATTTTTTCATGCTATAAGGTTTGTTGCATAGTAGCGATGTGTTAAGTAAACTTGCAATTGCAGATTTCTTTTGTCCGAGACTTCGAGATACTGAGAATAATAGTTGCTTCTTGAAATACTGCCCCTTCATTGTGCATTCATTTGGCTGTGTTTCAGCTGGTCCAGTAGGCCCAGTTACATGACTCCCATTTTCAAGGTCCCAAAGTGGCAAATCATTGTAATATTAGATGAAAACGCAATAACAAAGTTTCTCTAGAGGTCCACCCCATGAGGTTGAAGATAGCACATATGAATTTAACAGTAAACCCTTGGTAGATAATCAATTAGACAGACCCTATTTGAATATGGGTAAAAACAATTGGTATTAGCCATTATCACATCAACTAATCATATGCAGTCTTGAAACACTTTCACCAAGAATACAAGAACGAAATATAGCTTACAGAATCGTCTAGGAGTTAATCGTAAATCAAAATGTGAATGCTTCCGGAGGAGAATTTTGAAGCCTAAAAAGACGATCAGCGGTAATTTGTTAAAGAATCTAAAAACTGGAAGTCAAAAGAAAAAAAAACTATGGCTCTCGAAGGCTCTGGAAAGCACCAACAGAAAATTTAGACCAATCACAGACCACCAAACGTGATACCCTAAACTGAAAGCTAAAAACGTTTCAAAGAGAATAATAATTACGTCTTAAATGAATGAAAGCAGGAAAATGTGAAAGATATTCATGTGGACCTGAAGCTGAGAACAATCGAGATCTGGCGTCTCATCCATATGCTGAAGCAGTCTTCCAGGAGTACAGACCAAAATATTCATTCCATTCACATGTTCTTTCTTCTGCGTCAACGGCTTTACCGTCCACCAATTAGCAGACCGGCACTAAAGCCATGGTGCTTTCCAACTGATTAAGAACACCAAACAGTTGATTAGCTAATTCTCTTGTAGGGGAGACGATGATGCAGCCCACACCATCCTCAGGACCCTATCTTTCCTTCTTCAGCTTTTCCAAAACCTGTAAACAAGAAGATAAATTACAACCACCACACAATCACCGGAAAACAGAAAACATAAGGGTAGCCTATGTCATTGGGCTCTTTCGAAGTATCATACTAGCTACAAATATCCAGCAGAGACAAAGGGACCTTTTCTGTTTTTTTTCCTTAACTTATATTTTGAATTTCTTCATCGAATCACTTTACCAACCAAGGTAAAAGATGCACATCGGATATAGTGCTCTTCAGTGAACTGTGAAGAACCCTAAGAGGAGGGGCAATAACCTTGGTGGTCAACTTGGCTACACGAGGATTCAAACCTAACTGGATAGAGTAGTATTCTGGAAGGGTGTGTCTAGCTGCACTACTTTGGAAAAAACAACAACTTCAAAAGCCCCACTAGTTACCATCCACTAGCAGATCCAGTGGGGCACTAGGGGAAAAAGCTATAAAATTAAACATTTTGGTGTTAACTTCAAAAACATGGAAAAGTTTAGTTAAGAATCACCTGCACATCATATTTACCAAGAGATGTATACAGGAAGTGAGTTTGTTCCCGCAATAACAGCTGATAAAATGGAGCCAAGTTCAAATACATGGGAGTGCTAGATTACCTTGTTTTCGCAATTTACATAGTGTGTAAAGTTTATTTTTTGGTATGAAAAGCGATAATGAATTAGCTTCACTCTTTGTTTTTATGAATAGCCCTTTCACCTTAGCTTTCACATTAAATATTTGTATATTAAACATCAAAGTATTATAAATTTTGTATACTTGTTAATTTAAATACTTAATTCATCCGTAACGATAGTCAGGTATACTATCTTATAATGTCCGAATAATCTGCCAAATGTCGTATATTGCAATTGATCATCTGAATTTCAATGTTATAAAGGTTTTAATTTTAGTGGAAAGAGTGTACTATTACCACAATTATTTCTTTGGTAAAATCATAAAAGTTCGGGACAATGTGACAACTTGTTCCAACTTCCAAGAGAGTCGCCTTTTGGCCCCCACTTTAGCAGCCCTGAATCCACCTTTACATATATGGTTGTTTCAAGCTATTATACGGGCCTCAAAGTAATGCTACACTGACGCTTTGCGTAAATTTTCAATACGGTGCATGGTCCTTTTGTACACGAGCTGAAACACAAAAGGTTCGATATATAGTAGTTAAACAATGTTTATGTGTGTTATGTGTTCATACCCCCCAGTTGCCGGACCCCTATTTCACCGGTCTCCCAATCCACTCATACATGTACGGGGACATTTGTACTCAGATTGCATAAATTTTGTAGTTAGTAAAGCGAATCTCATCAATTTTATTCCCTTAGATTCATCATGGGGGGTGCTCCAACAATTTACTTTTCATTTGTTGGGTGCCAATTCCCTCCCACTGAGTCAATGAAATTAGGATGTTTTATTTTGTCGTTCAAACCGAAAGGTGGCAACATGTAATGTTGCAATTGTTGCTATTGCAACCCTGTTATTGCCTCATAAGAGCAACTCTCCTGCATTTAACTCGATATAATGGCAAGGTACTAGAAAGAGTTGAAACGCGGAGCTCGTAATCATATCCTATCCATTTACTGACACCGCTACACTGACGATTAAAAAACATTTTAGTTTTAGTCATGTTTGGTAATTAGCTGATAGCTTAGCGGCGCAGATGATTGTACCAACTGATTGACTAGCTTATGATATTAGCTACTTCGACTATTAAGTGACTCCATTAGAGTGTTTGGTAAACTTAATTGATAGCTTATAACTGTTTGTGTTTTTGAAACTAAAAAAAGTAACATCATGGGTTAATTTCTCTTTGAAAATGTTCAATTAGAAGTTTCTTTTTTATAAAATTAGCTTATTCTACCCAATTTTACAACTAACAAAATCCATCGGTTACCAAACACCAAAATTAACATTTTGGATCGTCAAACCTCTAATGTACTACAAACTGGCTAAACGCTTCATTAAAAGCTCACAACCAAAATTAGCTCATTAATTTACAATCCTCTCTTTGAAGCATTTTCAAAATTAGCTTATTCTTCCCTATAGCAAAATCCACTAGTTACCAAGCACTAAAACTAGCATTTTGGATGATCAAACCCTCTAATATGCTCAAAATCCACAAACGCTCATCAAAAAGCTCTCACAACCAAACCCGGCCTTAATCCAATTACAAACTCAATCAATTCACAACCACCTACTAAAACCTCAAATATTCAAAAATGCATCAAAACCAATCAACACAAAAACACAACATAACAAAACAAAAACCCATGAACCAAAATCAAAAAACTCACAGGAATAACAAACGCCAACGTCTTGCCGGACCCGTTTGCGCAGCACCAAGAATATCACGACCAGAAAGAGAATGAGGCAAAGAAGCTCTTTGAATATCAGTCATGTGGGTAAATCCTAGAATCCCATAATCCATCTTTAGTTTTCTTAGATAAAGCATTTGCTTGAATAATCCACAATCTCCAGCATACCTTGAGAATGTGTTATCACCCAATTGACCTACTGGAGAATCTTTGGGTAATGGTGTTAGTGATAGGAAGTTAGAACCTGAGGGGGGTTTTCCAAATCCAATCCATTTTTGAAGAAATTGGATCTCTTCTGTCTTGCCTCTTTAGCTTGCCTGATGGACGGTGTTTTGGTTTGGATTTTGCCATTGTTGATGGGAGGGAAAAGATTGGAAGCTTTTTTTGGGTGGAAGTGGGGGTTTTAGGGAGGTTTTTTATGAGAGAGGGAAATTAGGGTTTGTTCTAATTTTAGGGGTAGAGGGGTAAACCGTAAAGGGGAAAGATAGTCTCAACTCTCAAGTTTAGACAGACGGCGTGACAATATGACACGAATCGGATACGAATAACGGAATGAGTGCATGTTTGTTGAAGGTTTTTGACGTATTTATTAAACGGGTTAATACGAGTTAACTTTTAGTAGATATATCGGACTAGCGTTGAGAATTTCAATACGAAACTGACATGGTTTTATCTGTTTAATTGAAAAATATAGTCATTTTTAAATTTATATAGTAAAATACGGTGAAAGTTAGGCTAACCAACCATGATTCTTATAATGATAAAAACAAAATTAGACATAGAAAATAAACTTAGCATCGTAAATTTCTAAATCGTGTGGCTTAAACGGGCTAAATAGGTGGACACGATCAACCGTTTAATTTAACAGGAAGTAGTGTGGTGCCCCTGACACGCTTAATTTAATGGATCAGGTTGACGTTGCGGGTTCTAAACTTTGCTTCTTATTTTCGACACAAACACGAAATCAAAACACAACATGACCTATTTAACAGGTCTACTCAAGTTGGTGAAATGACAATTAGTTTCTGTAAAGTTTGTACAGTGTGGTATGGTTGAGCAAAAAGTATCTTAAAACTGATTCAAGAGTCGAAAAATAATAGATTCCAATCAATCTTTTACTGGTTATAGTACCAAATTCAAAAGTCTAGCTAAGAGTACGATAGAACGCCCCGGGTGCATTAAATGTACAATAAATTTATTGCAGACCAACTCGTACATTGTGTCTACATCGAGTTTCGAACTCTTGTTGATGAGCTTTCCCCACTAAAGCAACACATTTGCTATGAGTTGACTGACCCCTTTGCACTAAAATGTACTAGTGTTATTGTTGCACAATAACATTATTGCGCACCCGATACATTTTAGATTACACTTTAATGTAAGATGATGTCATAATTATGCTTTGAACTCCTAATTTTTAGTATTGGATCTACAATTTTACGTCTTTACCTTAACCAAGAAACTCTTATCAAAACGTGATAACCTAATACTCGGTGTTATTTGGTGTAAGATATCCAATTCGACAATGATATTAGTTTAGTTGTGCTTGCGCTTTGTCACCCATAATAGAGAGCTCATAGAGCTGGATTCACGGCCAGCATTACAAGCCAATGGATTAGACCAATAGGCTTTTCTGCGATCTTATACCAAATCTAATACTTAATGTTGGAGATTCATTTCAATACATAGATTCGTAAGTGTAGCTTTGTTGGGCATAATCCATTCCACATATCATATCACACTCAGTTTTTCGTTTTTGGGTTAAATTTAAAGGTGTATGAACCTCATAATAATATTAGAAGACTCGTGCCATTCTAATAGGAGTAGTAGCGGACTAGTATCGGATCGATGCCAAACTCGTATTTGTAATTTGAAGACTTTTGATACAAACAGCAAGCTATAATTTTGCAGTTTGCCATAGAGATCGATTGCCCGATCTTTGCTATCGTAGCCTGTAACTTCAACCCCACCTCCATTTTCGGCCCTTTTCCTCTGCTCTTCTCTTTCTGCATAGATTAAAAAAGAAAGAGAAAAGCGATCCCAGTTTAACCCAGAAACAAAAAATGGGAAGAATGAGAGAATACACTGAAGAAGAAGAAGAATCAACAACAACAGCTTCATCACTTAAGAAGGAAGCTCTGCTCTTTAAGCAACCATGTGCATTGTTGGTCTTCCTGTTGAAGTTCCCATATCATTGATGGCTCTATCTTTTCTGGAATCTTCCACACTGCTCTTTGGATAAGGGCTATGGTTTGTTCTTGCTCCCTCACCTTTGATCTTCCACTTTTGTTTACTTTTTTCCTTTTCATTTTATGGGTTTTGTTTGTCTTTAGATTTTGCTATTGGGTTTTTGTTTGTCTTTAGATTTTGCTATTGGGTTTTGTTTATTGTTAGATTTTGCCATTGGGTTTTGTTTATCTTTAGATTTTGCTATTGGGTTTTGTTTATTGTTGGATTTTTGTTGTTGGGTTTTGATTTTGGTGAGGAATTATTGTCATTTATGTATGTGATTGATCTAGGGCAGGTTTTGCAATTACTCAATTGAATCATGTTGATTTGGATCTAGATTTGTTTCTAATGTTGCGAAAAACAAACCCTTTTATGTTTTTGAATTTGTTTGCTTTTACAAGTTTGCATATGGGTTTTTAATTTTGTGAGAAATTATTGTCTTGTGTCATTGTGTTGTGTGTAATTTTTGTGGAGCTATGTTTTAGGTTTGATCTGAGTGTATTATCTGTTGCTGGATTCTGATTTTGGGTCTATGTATAGGCATTGTTTTTGAAGAAAGCCAGGATGATAAGGAAAGGGAACACTTCATGCAAATGTGTCGAATCGTGGACTAATAGATACTCTAGTGGTTTCCTCCTGGAGATCTTGTTCAAGTTGTGGCCAAGGTTTTACATGCCTCTATCTTTTGATGTTATTCATGTTTTTTTTTGAAGTGGTATTAAATTGTATAAATGATCCTTTCTCTGTATAGGGCAAAATGCTTCCGCCTGATTAGTGTTTCTGACTGCGCTGCTCGCGATGATGAGGGAATTGGTTCAAGAACTGTTGACTCACTCCAACTTCTGAAAATGGAGCCGTGTCAACTGATGAACGGAGGAATCAGGAGAGGTAACTATTTTCAAAATTGATTATGGCTCAGAGCATTTGTGAGCTCTTCTTTCAGCAATTAAGGGCATATTTGTGAGCCCTTTATAATTTATGCAATCAATTTACATAGCTTCTTGTCACCTAAAAAATTGGAGAGAAAATAAAAATATTGTAGTAATCTTAATCTGAAATTTGTGCGCCTCATGGTGGACATTTTCTGTGTGTGAGATGAGCGTTTAATAGCCGAAATACAGGATTCAGTTTTAATGCTACTACCTTTAATATTGGAGGTGTTGCTATAGGTATGGAGACTTCTGACACAATTTTTTTTTTTGAGATGTTGTAGTAGTCGCCTCGTGTTGCATTTCATGTTCAGCATTAGGAATATTGGCTGTAATTACTAATCATCTACGCTAGTTTGTGATTTCACACATTAGGGGGTTTACAGGGGTATATATAAATCTTCATTATGAATGAAACAAATGAGAAAAAAGATCAAAATATTCCTCAAAATGTAGGAGCCACAATTTGATCTTTTTCTCAATTCATTTCCCAAATTCAGGATTCAGTTGTTCCTTTCTACTCCTTTTTCTCTCTTTTTGTCACTATGAAGAGAACACTAAACTATGGGAACCATAATTTGGTACTGCATGTTGTTGGTTGTTAGATTGTGGAACAATTTCAATCTTTTTTTCTTATTCATTTTGTTCTTGCTCTAAGTTTTGGAGATCCTATTAGATTCCTGTCACTAAATCGGATGTTTTTCTCTCGCAAATGATCCCCCGAACCGTGGGGAAACAGACACCAGATAAAGGATTCCTTCACAGCTTTTATAGGAAGGGTCACTGGGAGATAGAGAGGGCGGGAGGGAGTCCTCATGGACAGTGCACTTAGTGTTATAAAAGTACCAGGGCTGTAATTTGAGAGGTTTACGCTAAAAATAGGAAGAAAAGGAAGTAAAGATGTCAATGACTACATTACTTAGACACGGAGTAAGTGTCTACTCGGATACACGTGTTAAAGTGTGGGCCTCGGCTATTTTGTTGAAAAAGCAATTTTATAGTTAAAAACAAAGTATGCACGACACGACACAATTTTTGAGTAAGATGAGGATGTTGAAGTAACATAGGTCAATGACTTACAGCAGCATACAACAACCTAAAATGTACTGACCTAGTGACATCAGATTTTAAAAAGTTGGGGGGATGGGGTTGGGGGAAGGTCTTAGATACAGTCTGAGTGTAAATAAGATTGTATTTATTTAGCTTAATGTCTTGTTTAAAGAAAATATTGTTTAAAGATAATTGTCTCCCCCCCCCCCCTCTTTGGGTAAGGTATTGTTTCTTCAAATCAGTTTGTGGTCTCAGATTCATCATTTTTCTTCTCTTCTGGGCTGACAGACAGGTTGGGGTAGCCATGCCTCGAGAGGAAGAAGATTCTGGCCGCAATCATACTGAGGAAGTTTGAAGGAGGTAAATATTAGTTTGGACAAACATGATGTCCCGCTTTTAGTATCTACTTGTTCCTAGCTAATTGTAGCCAAGTTCCTACTTTCTTATTCAGGTTCCCAAAGTCAATGGTTCAAGCACAAGCTGTAAGTGCATAGTCCCTATCTCAATCTCGCTTTAGTATAACTTATCTCCTTTCTCCCCAATGAATTTAGTACGTTTTTAGAGACAATATGTATGAGAAAACCCTTTAGATTGCAGACCCCTTTCCTTTTCAACAAAGCAGAAAATCTACCCTGGAACACTGGAAACTGATGCTTGGAATATGACACTAGGAAGGGGAATACTTGGCCAGCAAATTAACTTGAGTCCCTATGAAGGAGATAAGGTGATGGGGGTAGCTTCTACCAATTACTAATTTTCATTTATATACCTAAACTCATTATTTTTTGTAGCTACTAGTTTTTCCTGGCAGATTCTTGCAGAATTATGCGATTTTTAGTTCGTAGAACAATTTTCCAAGCCATCTTTCCTTGTTGTTCTGATAAAATGCTATTACACTTGGCCCCTGGCACTGTACATACCTGCTCTAGAGTTAATTGCTGAACTTTTTTCCTTGTTTTTGATGTGCTTATCTCACTTCATGTTGTGCTGTATGTCTTGGCCTGTGTCCGTATTGTTGACTGAGTAATTTTGCCATTTGGTATGATTTCATTTCTTACCAGGTGAATAATAGTATTGTTACAATATAATCTCGTTCTGCCACTTCTTCTCCCCCCTTCATTTCTTGTTGCCTTGTGTGAAGACTTAATCAATATGCTATGCTTTCAGTGAATGATAACTACAACAAACAGAATGTTAATAAGGAGAATTATGAGACAAGGGCATTCAACCATTTGGCCAATGGATCACTGTCCGCCAGTGATTCATCTCTTGATCATAAACATGCGAATCAGCTCGTCGATAAAGAATTCATACGTATAGAATCTGTTGCTTCAGAGCATGTTGTTTCTGCCAAAACAGATTCCGATGCATCTCGTAATCCTTCTGCAGCTCCAACAGAAAGGGCTTCTCAAAATCCACTTCCTAGTAAGACTGCTAAGGTAAAGATTATGATTCTTGCCTTTCGCATTGTCACAGTAGCTCTTTAATAATAGTTTGTGCAATGAATTGGCCAAAGAGAGGGATACCATGGAAACGACCTTGTACTTTTGTTAGTGTAGCATGAAGAAGAAGTGAATAATTAGTTAGAGGAGAAAGAGGTAAAGGGAGGAGTAATTTATATTAGAGGAGTTTAAAGAGAAAAAACGTGATTTTTCTTGGTATTTATTTTTAGGTTTTTAGTTTTGGAAAAGGATGAAGCCTCTCGATGCTTGATATTCTATCTAGAATTTTCGCTTTTTTCAATTCATACAAACTAAAATCTTCATCTTCTCTCAACCTCATTTTTTAAGTTTCCAGTTTCCAGATTATTTTACTACTTCCCTTACTGAATGAGGGATTTATAAAATTTACTGCTTCTTTTCTAAGTTTTCTTTTTCCGTAGGTGAGTCTTTCCGTAGGATTTTATGCGTTTGTGTTGTTCCTGCTGACTTTTTGTGCAGTAGCGATATGAATACTATTGACCTTGGCTTTGAGAGGGTCTTAGCATTATATACTTTGTCTTCTGATTCCATAAACTTTAATTTACTTCATGGTAATTTCCTCTGCTTTGTGCTAAATATCAGGAATCAAAGCTCAATCCAAGTGCCAAAGTTTTCTCCCCATCTTTTCCTAACTTTAGGTCAACACCACCTCTGGCGCCAACTGTTCCAAGTGTTGCCTATGTGCCCAACAACATTCCTGCAGTACAGGTAGCTGCTGCACAGCCAGAAGTTGGAATCAGACCTATTGTGCCGCGTTCATCATGGCCCGTTAAGTTTGTACCTTATGTCACTTCAACAGCAACAAACGCTGACCATGGTCTTCATTATAATCAACCTGTATGTGTAATCTGGTCTTCTTGATTTATTCATGTGCGAAAAGAGTCCCTGAAGATGGCTTTTTAGGTAATTAGGAAGAATGTTTGATGTAGATGTTGCTTGATGCTCTATTAACTCTGTTTATTCTTTTGTGCAAGCAGATTGCTGGTCATTATGTAACGAGAGCACAACCTATCAGGCATGGTGCACAGTATCAATCAATTCAAGCTGTGCCTACATATGTTCATCCTAATCCTCAAAATGTATGTATTATGTGTATTTCATTTCTTATATCTCAATTAAGATGCAAATTTTTCTGTTTCACAGCTTTATGCAACAATATTAAGGAACACCTTTTGCTCTTCAAGAGATTTGCGCTCCTAATAAATGTATCATTTCCTGTAGGGCATATATGGAAGGCCTGGGCAGGTTGTCTACGTACATCCAGTTACTCATGTGAGTTGAAAGCATGTGATGATGTGCATGCATAATTTGTATTTCACTTTTTCCTCTTTCTTTTTGTTTTGTTTGTTTGTGTGTGTGTGTGTTTGTGTGTGTGTGTGTGTGTGTGGGGGGGGGGGGAGGGGTGGGGACTAGACAATTGGTTTTAGATGGACGCAGACATACACAGGGGCTGCCAAAGCAATTTTTACCATTTCACTATGGGATGCAAGTCTAATGGTTTTCATTTTCACTACGGGATGCAAGTCTAATGATTTTCATTCTCATCCTGTCAATGTCAATATCTTGGAGACTGTATTTCTAAATTTGTGGCATGTAATTTTCGGCCAACCCTGGGGCTGCCTAAGCGTTTGTTGGTTAATTTTTCTTTCATTTTAACTTGCGGGGGGCTATCTGATGGCTTTCTTGTTCTTTCTGGTATGCCCTTGCCTCTTGCTAAACTGGCTTCCTTTTGATATGAAGGATGTGATTCAGACACCTGTAGCTCTTTCACAAGCTCCACATCCCTTGTTGACACACCCGATCCATGTTGGTGTAGCCAAGAATGAAGGTAATAATATTAATCTTAATTTGACCCAGAGGTGCGATGCTGCGCTGATATTGCGTTTTCACATTTTTTTGTAGAGAAAATAGATTTATGTCTTTAAACTGTCATCTTCAACTTCCCACACAGGCTAAGATGCCTTCATGTCACTAAGATACTTCGCAAAGTAGCAATTCACCACAATCTTTCTCTTATCAGCATATAACAATAATGCCTTCATTGGTACATGCAGAGTCTAATTGGCACATTTGCCTCTTTTTTTGTTTCAGCTTCCTGATCCTCATAGTTTTAATATGTTTGATTGAAGACACAATGAAACACTTTAATCTTAAGAAAACAAAACTGGCCTTTGAAAAATACACGATGAAGTAAAGTTGGCCTTATCACGACAGTGTCTGGTGGTAATCAGACCTGCGAAATAACTTATCTATGCTGGAGAGAGTGGTGATCTTTTTGGTGGCCTTATGTATTATTTGAAGGTTAAGAGTTAAGACTCTTGTATTTGAAGGAATCAAGTTCTATAGTCATATTTCCAATGTTTCACACATCACTTAGACTGTATTTATTAGTGCTGTATTTATTTATCACATATCTTTAATTTGCGTTGGCTTCATTTGCAGGTGTTTTGACTGGTGGCCCGGCATTGCCAGTTTCCGTAACTCCACCTTTAATGGCCAATGGACAGCAACCTTTTACGATGCCGAGTCACATTCATCAGTTATCAGAACCTCATTTTTCTTCCATGCGTCATGTTCCAATCTTAGGTCCTAATATATCATACAGTGCTAAGTTTCCGTGAACAGGTTTCCCTGAGAGATAGTTTTCTCCATTTTTCTCCTTGTTCTTAGAAGTTTGTCCCGTTTTTACATCGACAGCAGTTTTGACATACACAGTAAGAGTTTTATTGAGGCTAGGTTTTTCAATATATCAAGAGTGCAGTTTGAAGAAAACATTTCTCCACCCATGTTTTAGAGAAGGGGAGGGGGGAGGGGCGATGCGCGATCTAGAATTTTTTTTCTGTCGTTGGCTTATGCTATCCAATTTTTTGGTTTTTACAGTTTTTCAGGATTTATTGACTTGAATTTGGGTTGATGTTCAATCATTCTATTGATTAATTTCTGAAAATGTAAGTGTTACTGCCAATTGGCAAACTGAAAGAATATATGAGCTTATAGTCTCTTTTGAATTAAGATCCTCCCCATTTCTTTCTGTCCATTTCCTTTTTTCCGCTACAAAAGGATTTTTTTAGTGAACGTGTCAACCGTTCATGCATTCCCAACCATTGATGTAGGATATGGACCATTGATTGCTTTTAGTAAATGGAGGGCAACTCATGCTCAACTCATTGAATTCAAGTTTTAATATTAGTCAAGTGCATTCTCTTCACCTAAATTTATCGGAATTGCTTTATATCTGATTGTTTAGTCATACTTGGCGTAGGCTCCATGTATATAATCAAATGCGAACTTGTTTGACGGTACACTTTGTAGTTCATCCTTTTGCCAGCGAGATATGGATCGGTTGTCGACTAATGAGGTGAATTCAAAATATGCACTGGTATGAAAAGTCGAGAGTTGGGATAGTCATGGGATTATGAAAAGCTGAGGGAGAATTAAGTTTGAATCCCAACAAGAACAACCCATCAAATCCTCTAATTACTAAACACTAACATCTGTGAGTTTGACTAATCAATTGTTTAAAGTCAAAACCTCTAGTTTTTATCACAATCCTCTATATACCAAACAGGGTCAAGATATCACACAATAGAGTACTACTAGAAGTTTGAATCCAATTCAGAGAATTAAGTTTCACAAGTCACAAGAATTATAGTACCGCGATTTAGATTAATTAGTTTCATAATGTTGGTGCTTTTTCGATCGGAAATTGGATCCTACCACAAGTCTGCGGTATATTATGACAGGCGATTTCAACTTACTAATACTAATTCAGTGCATCTCTAACTTGTAAATTGTCATCAAGCACACTTCAATTCAAGTGTGGAACCAAACATAATTAGTTTCCTGGATTAATTGATAAATACATTTCGTAACCACCATTTTTTAATGCATTCAATGACTATTTTATTTCATTGGTAACCACAATAAGGATCACGTACATATGACGCTAATTTAATGTATGACAACTTATGAATTTCAATAATATCCCGAGTCACTCTATAAAAAAAGAAAAAGAAGTCATGATGACTACGGTAACTAGTTTCCAAAATAAAAATGACAAAGGCTACTAAGGTGGATTTTTCCATCCAAGGATAGAGACATACAACTTCCCACAAAGAATTTAAGAGGTAACAAGTTTGGCTTTTATAAATAACACCTTAGTCCTTAGTCCTTACCACTTACATCTTTTGATCCACACTAGGAGAAGAAAATGGAAAACAAGCCAAATAGTGAGGGAAATGACAAAAGGTGGTCACTTCAAGGGATGAGTGCTCTTGTCACCGGCGGCACCAAAGGCATCGGGTATAACCAAATGCTTTTATTTGCTCTCTTTTTTTCCCCTCTACTTTCAATATGTTGAATGTATACTCGTCTAGTATCTCATTCAAGTTATGAATTAATGTGTTTTTACATGATTTTACATGATTTCGAGCGGCATGAGCCTAAGACTGGGACACATCGAAAAGAACCAGGCCAATTATCGCTCATTTCATAATATAAACTCCTTGATCGTTTTGAATGTCTATTAAAAGCGAAAAATAAAAAGAACTAGTTGTTACTCATTTTTAGTGAAATATTATATAAACGCGGTTGACCTAATTGAAAAATCTCGATTCCTCCATTTTTAATTGAAAAATGGGACACACCCAAAAAAACAGGCCCTTTATCACTCATTTCATAATCTAAACTCCTTGATCGTTTTGGATATCTATTAAAAGTGTACAATATAAAGAACTACTCCCTATGTCCCATAATATAAGTAACCTTTCTATTTTGAAAGTCAAACATAAAAAATTTTGACCAAATATTCTTATTAATATATATAAGAAAAAATACTCATGGGAGATCTTGTTAGATTCGTCATAATATGTACTTTCATAATATGAACTTCTTATATTTTTAATATTGTGAAATTGAAAATATAGAGTGTCAAAGGTGCATCTTGAAGACTGTGCAAAAGAAAACAAGACCTATATTTTGGGACGGAGAGAGTGGTTATTACTAATTCTTAGTGAAATTTTTATAAACGCGGTTGCCTTAATTGAAAATTCTCTATTCCTCCATTTTCTAGTTATCCATCAAGTTTCATAATAACAAGAATATTATTTCTTTTTGAAATTTGTTGGGAAATTCTTCTATAATTGGAATAACAAACTTATGATTAATTTCAACAGGCATGCTATTGTAGAAGAAATTGCAGGACTAGGAGGAAGGGTTCATACATGCGCTCGTAATAAAGAAGAGCTTGATGCATGCTTGCTTAATTGGAAGACAAAGGGTTATGAAGTAAGTGGATCAGTTTGTGATGTTACTTCTCGCCCCCAAAGAGACAAGCTAATGGAGACTGCAAGTGCTATCTTTGGTGGAAAATTGAACATACTTGTAAGCACATTCCTTAATTTTTATGATCGAATTCCCTTTAATCCTCGTGTTTTGTCGCTCTCTATGCACTCCATTTTTCCAATCTTTAAATTAATCATAAAAGTTATTCTTATTTACAATACAACAATATAACCAAGATAAGAAGTGACCTATTTACAAGGAAAAAAGTTTAAGTATTAGGAACTAACCATACAAGTTACAACAGCGACCTAAAATAATTTGAGTATTTTTCTACATTTCTATGGTTGTAAGTGGAAAGAAATATATTAACTTCTCGGGTTCTATGTGAATGTGATCGCCCATGTTGCCCATATCCAAAACCAAATACTACGTCTCCCAATGCAATATAGGTAGTTTTACGCCTCTCAAGTCTCAATGCACTACTTTAAACGTTAATATCTCTAATTTTATCTAAGTAAAAATTATAAAAAGTTGATATTAATTAAGCATGTATCGAGACGAATCTAACAAGATCCCATATGACTTTATTTATTCTTATGTATAAATCACAAAAGAAGATCAAAGTGAAGTGTATGAATAATGTACAAGTCAAAAGTTGCAATAGATATGAAAAGTAGTATAACCAGTTTACATACAAAAGAGTATTATTTATTTATCTATATTTGAGATTGGCAAAGAGTCAAGAAAGTAATTTAAGTGGAATGACATCATTTGGAAACTAGCAGGTTAAGTAGATGTCAAAGAGTGTTTAGTAGATAATTACTGTAACAAGTCAAGTCTACCTAGTAGATTAATTGTTTGGTATATTAGCAATTAGGACTTTAGGAGCACTAATTAGTAATGCTGTTTCCGCTAATGCTGGTGTCATAATCATAGTGCTGAGAGGAGACTTTCCGGTTCACCGGTTGTGTTTACTTTTTTTCCTATCAGAGGACCAACTCAACCAAAAGTATAAGTTGATGATTAGAGCCCCGAGTTTGAATTTATATTCGATCACATACAAAGACGGGTGTTTAATGCTCTTGTTGTATCCCTTAGGTTAATAATGCAGGTGGTACCATATTAAAAGAAACTCTCAACTACACAGGAGAAGATTTCTCAAGTGTAATGAGTCTCTGCTTTGAATCAGCATACCATCTTTCTCAACTTGCACATCCTTTGTTGAAAGCCTCAGGGGGAGGAAACATCATATTCATTTCATCTATTGCCAGTTTCGTTGGTATTAATATCGGCTCTGTTTATGGAGCTTCGAAAGGTATAATCTATCGCGTTATTACTATTTTACGAAACCAAGTCCTCTATGCTATTTTTATTATGTACTATAAGTATTACTTATAAATCAAATCGAAAACGCCATTTTATAAAGGCTGGACATAAAAAGCGGAACAAATACTTAAATTTCTCTATTATTTTTTCTTGCTGTTATTATGCAAACTATTTTATGATATTTATGCATATGCTTTGAAATTTTTGTAGGTGCATTGAATCAACTAGCCAAAAACTTGGCATGTGAATGGGCCAAAGACAATATTAGGGCTAATTCTGTGGCTCCTGGGTACATCAAAACTCCTTCGACTGAAGGGGTAACTTTCACTAGAAAATCCTTTTTAATTGATCTCCATGTTTTTATAGTACCCTTTTTAGTTTCGAACGTAATGATCCAAAAACATGTATTAGTCTCAACTATAACCGTTCACTTAAAAAGTGTCGATTTTGATTATAGTGGTGTTCACTTCTGGGGAATCTCTTTGCAAAAAGGTTTATCTCTTTAATTTACTTGTTAAATCAGCTTAATTATGGAAAATGAAACTCTTCTATTGGTTTACAAAAAAATATCATGTTTCACAATCGACCAATTGAGCAAGCTATTTGAGGTGAAATATCGTTTTGAGAAGTGGCCTTAACCCAGAAAACTTTAAAATATTCACATGTTGAAATTTAAAACAAATACTAATCATAATTGGAAGTAATGGCACCAATTTTTCCTATAAATAGATACGTGATTGAACACGACCTCTAATTGTTTGTTATCAATGGACAGATTCTTAGTACAAAGGAGTATTTGGAAGCTATCGAATCTAGAACCGCCCTAGGCCGTGTAGGAGAACCCAAGGAGGTGGCAGCTCTAGTGGCATTCCTTTGCATGCCAGCATCTTCCTATATAACTGGCCAAACTATATTTGTTGATGGAGGATTTACTATCAATGGCTTTCTACCAATCCTGAATTGAGATGCCCTATTATGGTCGAATCGGGTTTTTCTGAACAACCCTAGTTGTAACCTTAATTAGTACTTATTTTATACTGTATAAAGGGTTTACAAGATGTACTATGGATTGAACGTTGTAATTGCGTTTCTTTGTATTGGAGTAATTGCAAATGGGAAATATTATTTTGTCTAAGATACACATTTTTTATGATAGTAACCATATATCATTACATAATACATGCCAATTACCAAATAATCTCTCATTGAGATAACAAGCTCGTTTCGTAGATGTACGTTCACATACACGAAGGTTGATTATTCTTTTGACAGGCAATGGCACCATGGCCTTCATTGATCCTTAAATATAGTTCCTCAACATCTGATTGATTGACATTTATGAACTAACTACTACTTTTTTAGAAAAACAAAATCTAGTTGAACCATCCAATTTATTATGGTCCCAAAGACTATTTAAGGGCTTGTGTAGAGGTGTCAAATCGGGTGGGTGGGTCGGGTTCGGGTCGGTCCACATCGGGTTGGTCCATATCGGGTCGGGTTGCCGTCGGTCCACTTTGTCTCGACGGTCCGGATCGGGTCGGTCCGGGTTTGCAATGTTCGGGTGTTGTCGGTCTCGGTCCGGGTCATTGTCGGGTCGGGGCATACCGGGTTCGGACCACTCTGGGTCGGATAATAAACGGGTTGAGTAAGGTTGGTTCGGGTCCGGGTAGCCTTTGGGTCGGGTTGATTTCGAGTACGGGCGACTTCGGGTCGGGTTGATTTCGGATTCGGGCGAGTTCGGGTCGGGTTAATTTCAGGTTCACACAACTTGGGGTCGGTCGATTCAAGTTCGGCTGCCTATTATGGCCTGCGACTCTAATTCATTTCAAGTTCGGTCAACTTTATCTCGGGTTATTTCCGTGACATTCAATTCGCATTCAAGTTGAATTCATTTCGTATCACACTCAACGATGGGTTATGTTTATGATTGAGTCTTAACAAATGAACTTATTCTTGAAGTTGAATTGTTATGGCGTGTTTAAAAGATTATCGCCGTTTTTGTAATCACTTTATTTGATTGTATTTTAGAACAAAAACATTCTTGATAATGTGTTATTAATTATGTTTAGAATATTAGAATAAAAAATATTGTATTCCGTTATTAGAATATTGTAAATGACTCGGTTATTGAAAGTATAAAGATGATGTATAAAACAAAAGTATTGTACTTTGATGGTCACGTTGTTTTTCTCTATTCCTGCAAAGTGAAATAAGCTATTAAATTAATTTTATTATAGTTTAATTTTCGATAACATAAAATTTGAAAACTTGTTACGATAATCAGTATTACTATATTAGATCAATCATCAATATACTAGATTAGTGTATACGAGAGTTACGATTAGTATATGTGTATTAGACCAATCAATCAATTATCAATACATTTAAGATTGTTAAAACTAGTATATCAGATCAATCAATATATGTGTGTGTATATATATATATATATATATATTCGATAACATAAAATTTGAAAACTTGTTACGATAATCAGTATTACTATATTAGATCAATCACCGATATACTAGATTAGTGTATACGAGAGTTACGATTAGTGTATGTGTATTAGACCTAGCAATCAATTATCAATACATTTAAAATTGTTAAGACTAGTATATCAGATCAATCATATATATATATATATATATATATATATATATATATATATAGTTTTGAGTTATACATTAAGAACAATCTTCAATATATTATATCAATGTATACAATAATTAAGATTAGTGTATTAGATCAATCATCGGCGTATTAGATCAATACATTAGATAAATGTTTACGACAATCAATATTAGTGTATTAGATCAATCATCGACATATTGGATCAATATATAAGATATTTAAGATCAATATAGTAGATCAACTGTCATTATATGATAGATCAACGTACAAGATAGTTAAAAGAGGCGGTATTAGAAGATCGAGCATCAATATAGTTAGGATTAATGTATTAGATCAATCATCTATATTATAGATCAACGTAAATCGTTAAGGCAAATGTAGTAGATTCATCATCAGTATATTAGAACAATCTAATGAGAGAGCTAAGATCAATATAGTAGATAAACTATCAATGTATATTATTATATCAACCATCAATACATTAGATCAAAGTTTACGACAAACAATCATGAATATATTAGATCAATCAACAAAGTTGCTCGTCAATACATTAAAGCAAAGTTTACGATAATCAGTACTAGTGTATTAGATCAATCATCGATATACTAGATCAATGTATACGTTAGTTACAATTAGTGTATCCATGTATTAAACCAATCAATCAATCATCAATGCATTTAAGATAGTTAAGATTAGTGTATCAGATCAATCATCAATACATTTAAGATAGTTAAGATTAGTGTATCAGATCAATCATCAATATATATATATATATATATTAGATTGTATGTAATATAGTTTAGAGTTATACAGTAAGATCTATGCATTAGAACAATTCTCAATGTATTAGATCAATATATAAGATATTTGAGATTAATATATTAGATCAATTGTCAATAAGCTAGAGATCAGCGTATAAGATAGTTAAGATTACTGTATTAGAAGATCAGTCATCAATATAGTTATGATAAGATTGTATCTCGGTTGTCCACTAATTTCTTGTAGGTTGTATAATTTTTGTCCGTTTTATAAATAATAATAATAATAATAAAACCTAATAATGCTAATATTTATAACGATAAAAATAACAATAATAAATGATAATAAATATTCAAAATTTCAACCATCAATATCAAAATTTGAAAAAGATGAAAAATAAATAACCCAACTCCCTCCATTCCCCCATCTCTACCGCCCAAATTTCGGTACCCATCCCACACCAATATAAAACCAACAAACCCTATTTGCCCTTTCCTCATTCTTCAGTCTCCACCCCCACCCCCACCCCAACTTCAACCAAGCAACCATCTCTCCTTCCCTTAAACATCTCCAACCACGGCGTATATTACCATGTGTGCAGAACACCAAAAGTTTAATCTAAGGAGGATTCAAATCATCCAAACAAATATACCAAGAAACAAAAACGACTTCAATAAAAAGACGGCAAAATCACAAGGTGTTGGATAGTCTAGTCAATAACACCTCTAATAGATAAGCTCATGAGGTTTCATGCCTGACTTCAATGAAAACCTTGCTGCCAAATAAGTCTTCAAATCGGGGACAGCTTCAATGTTCTTAGTTAATGGAGCATCAACTGTCTTTTGAGTCTCTTTCTTCTCGGCTGGAAGTTGAAGTACCAATTACATATGCTTGGTTGACACGTCTAAGAGGGACACCATTGATCTTGAAGGGACCTATGTGAAGCTATTAAGCACAATTTACTAAAGTGTAGTCATTATGTACTAGAACCATGCACATAAAAGGACTCAACTGCCAAAAAGAATCAATGAAAAACACAAACAATAAACCATAATATAGCCATAAAACATAGTCAAAAGTCAGAGGCTCAATCTCAGTCTGGGTAGCTTTCAATAACAAGCAAGAACTTTCACAAGGCCGCACAATTATTCGTACCTCGACACAAAAACATTAGCCTCAACTTATAGATCTAAGGAAGCATATTATGCAACAATGTCGAAAACCCCTCCTCCTCACTTCCAAAAAATAAGTCCAATAACATGGCATGCATCATAGATTATTCATTTCCAAACTATAATCCTTAGACCTTATAGGTGGTGGCACCACAAAGAAAATAGCACAACAATACAAATTGGGCATCAAAAATTCAACACGACTAAACTAGCTTCCCATTTACTTAGAGATGAGATCAGCAGGTAAGCCTGGTATGATGGGGTACATGAAAGGTTAAATATACAATACTCATACTCCTGAACACTAGTATTGTATCATAACAAACATAGCTAGGTTTTAGTTCTATCCTCAATTGCTCAAACTAGTCCGATACAAAGTCATCAAGTTAGATAAGGATCAAACACCATGTCCCATAGTGAGGTATTATAAAGAATATTGACACCTAAATGGTTTTGATGTTACTTCCAATTTTTATTAAACATTTTTAATCTGCAAGAAGCGCTGCTCAAGTTCCAACAACATACAATTCACCCCCCTCTTGTAGGTCATTTATTATAGTGATTGCATTACTCGGCCTTGCATTAGGCGTAGCTACATTACAATCTCATGTTTTTACGATCTTAATCTGTAGTCCTTCAAATAGAGTCAACAGGTATTAATGAGGTTCAAGGACACAAGATTACATCCACTACCGCTAAGCAACCCAATATTTAGTTTCACGATGTCACCTATTGATTCATTGACTGAGCATTATTTGGCACAAAATCGACAATCACCATAAATTCTTATATTTTACTCTGTATGATAAACGATAAATAATGGTTCTTTTTTTACATTTAGGGCATGCTTGGAATGAGGGTAAAGTATTAAGGGGTAATAAAGTCAAACATAGAAAAACTAAGGGATTTAGAGGGGATGATAAAGGGAATAGAGTGGTGGTGGAGAGGATAAGGTGGTGTTGGTAGGAAAGAAATGGAAGAAAGAAGGGAATAGTTTTCTTTTCTAAGTTTTCTTTTTCCGTAGGTGAGTCTTTCCGTAGGATTTTATGCGTTTGTGTTGTCCCTGCTGACTTTTTGTGCAGTAGCGATATGAATACTATTGGCCTTGGCTTTGAGAGGGTCTTAGCATTATATACTCTGTCTTCTGATTCCATAAACTTTAATTTACTTCATGGTAATTTCCTCTGCTTTGTGCTAAATTTCAGGAATCAAAGCTCAATCCAAGTGCCAAAGTTTTCTCCCCATCTTTTCCTAACTTAAGGTCAACACCACCTCTGGCGCCAACTGTTCCAAGTGTTGCCTATGTGCCCAACAACATTCCTGCAGTACAGGTAGCTGCTACACAGCCAGAAGTTGGAATCAGACCTATTGTGCCGCGTTCATCATGGCCCGTTAAGTTTGTACCTTATGTCACTTCAACAGCAACAAACGCTGACCATGGTCTTCATTATAATCAACCTGTATGTGTAATCTGGTCTTCTTGATTTATTCATGTGCGAAAAGAGTCCCTGAAGATGGCTTTTTAGGTAATTAGGAAGAATGTTTGATGTAGATGTTGCTTGATGCTCTATTAACTCTGTTTATTCTTTTGTGCAAGCAGATTGCTGGTCATTATGTAACGAGAGCACAACCTATCAGGCATGGTGCACAGTATCAATCAATTCAAGCTGTGCCTACATATGTTCATCCTAATCCTCAAAATGTATGTATTATGTGTATTTCATTTCTTATATCTCAATTAAGATGCAAATTTTTCTGTTTCACAGCTTTATGCAACAATATTGAGGAACACCTTTTGCTCTTCAAGAGATTTGCGCTCCTAATAAATGTATCGTTTCCTGTAGGGCATATATGGAAGGCCTGGGCAGGTTGTCTACGTACATCCAGTTACTCATGTGAGTTGAAAACATGTGATGATGTGCATGCATAATTTGTATTTCACTTTTTCCTCTTTCTTTTTGTTTTGTTTTGTGTGTGTGTGTGTGTTGGGGGCCTGGGGAGTGGGGTGGGGACTAGACAATTGGTTTTAGATGGACGCAGACATACACAGGGGCTGCCAAAGCAATGTTTACCATTTCACTATGGGATGCAAGTCTAATGGTTTTCATTTTCACTCCGGGATGCAAGTCTAATGGTTTTCATTTTCACTACGGGATGCAAGTCTAATGGTTTTCATTTTCACTACGGGATGCAAGTCTAATGATTTTCATTCTCATCCTGTCAATGTCAATATCTTGGAGACTGTATTTCTAAATTTGTGGCATGTAATTTTCGGCCAACCCTGGGGCTGCCTAAGCGTTTGTTGGTTAATTTTTCTTTCATTTTAACTTGCGTGGGGCTATCTGATGGCTTTCTTGTTCTTTCTGGTATGCCCTTGCCTCTTGCTAAACTGGCTTCCTTTTGATATGAAGGATGTGATTCAGACACCTGTAGCTCTTTCACAAGCTCCACATCCCTTGTTGACACACCCGATCCATGTTGGTGTAGCCAAGAATGAAGGTAATAATATTAATCTTAATTTGACCCAGAGGTGCGATGCTGCGCTGATATTGCGTTTTCACATTTTTTTGTAGAGAAAATAGATTTATGTCTTTAAACTGTCATCTTCAACTTCCCACACAGGCTAAGATGCCTTCATGTCACTAAGATACTTCGCAAAGTAGCAATTCACCACAATCTTTCTCTTATCAGCATATAACAATAATGCCTTCATTGGTACATGCAGAGTCTAATTGGCACATTTGCCTCTTTTTTTGTTTCAGCTTCCTGATCCTCATAGTTTTAATATGTTTGATTGAAGACACAATGAAACACTTTAATCTTAAGAAAACAAAACTGGCCTTTGAAAAAATACACGATGAAGTAAAGTTGGCCTTATCACGACAGTGTCTGGTGGTAATCAGACCTGCGAAATAACTTATCTATGCTGGAGAGAGTGGTGATCTTTTTGGTTGCCTTATGTATTATTTGAAGGTTAAGAGTTAAGACTCTTGTATTTGAAGGAATCAAGTTCTAAAGCCATATTTCCAATGTTTCACAGATCACTTAGACTGTACTATTAGTGCTGTATTTATTTATCACATATCTTTAATTTGCGTTGGCGCTTTCATTTGCAGGTGTTTTGACTGGTGGCCCGGCATTGCCAGTTTCCGTAACTCCACCTTTAATGGCCAATGGACCACAACCTTTCACGATGCCGAGTCACATTCATCAGTTATCACAACCTCATTTTTCTTCCATGCGTCATGTTCCAATCTTAGGTCCTAATATATCATACAGTGCTAAGTTTCCGTGAACAGGTTTCCCTGAGAGATAGTTTTCCCCAATTTTCTCCTTGTTCTTAGAAGTTTGTCCCGTTTTTACATCGACAGCAGTTTTGACATACACAGTAAGACTTTTTGTTGAGGCTAGGTTTTTCAATATATCACCTAAATTTATCGGAATTGCTTTTTATCTGATTGTTTAGTCATACTTGGCGTAGGCTCCATGTATATAATCAAATGCGAACTTGTTTGACGGTACACTTTGTAGTTCATCCTTTTGCCAGCGAGATATGGATCGGTTGTCGACTAATGAGGTGAATTCAAAATATGCACTGGTATGAAAAGTCGAGAGTAGGGATAGTCATGGGATTATAAAAAGCTGAGGGAGGCTTACTAACCAACTAGTTTTCTCCTTCTCTCGTCTTTTCTTCTTTTCATTAACCGTATGTTTGTCTTTTTACCCATTATTTCTATCCCCATTCCTTATAAGTTATACCGAACCCCCTCCCCCCCCACCCAAGTATATTTTGGTGGGATAACTTGGGTTTTATCGCTATCCTTATCCCAACTAAATAACAAATTCCATAAACAAACATGGAACAAGAATGAAGATGGTTAAGAAATCCTTATCCCCCTTATCCCCCTTATCCCCTTAGACAAACTAGCCGAAAAGAAAATGAACATAATATGGTGAGCAGGTGAGGCATATAACACAAAATAAAGAAGAAGATGAAGAAACTATTTTTGAACAAAGAAAGATGTCCAACTCAACACTCTATAAGACAGCCCCTGCGTACGTCAACCTATAAAAAGGCGGAATTGGCATGGGGCCGCTCCAAGTGGATTTACCAATTTGCCCCCTCCGCGATGCGTGTTGTGACTGTTGTCAATGACTTCGAGCAGTCATAGTGGCAACTGCAAGAGCATTCATCACAAGTTTTAACCAAAGAAAGCTTCTATAACCTTTAGTGTCAACTTCCATTTGTATAGGCAGGACATCTACGGCCAGATATTACAGTAACCAAAGAGGGAGGTGAGGTAAAGACAGAGGTTCTGTTCTTTTGTCTGGATTATGATATGTACATTCAACCAACCTCAACCTGAAATCTTAGTAAGGTTTCACTGCAAGTCGGCTCAAGCTTGGCTTGTTTAACTTAGATGGGTCCTTTTATTCTTCACCTGTGCTGTGTATGTTTTATGTTACAATCACTTGTTGATGAACATACAGCATCACAACGGTCGATGACAGACCTATATCTAGGTTTGGAGTTATACCTAAAGAGGAATAGAGTCACAGCGAATAACTATATTGGACGCCTTTTTTCCATTACAGAAGTTTGTAGTCGACATAAATATGTAATTCTATATTAGTAGGGGAGACCGGTGGCTAACAGAATGAAATAAAAGCAGCAAGATTGCAAGAGCAAACGCTGTAAATCTTATAGACCAAATGTTAGTAGATTTTCAATTTTCAATGAATCATATACAAAGATACACAATCGCTTCAATGGTACCTGTTAATGCAAGTAGTGCAGACAGTCTCAAAGAAAACGACATTAACATGAATATTTGATGTTAAGTGTTCAACCTGGAACCCCATTGAATATATCTTTCGGCCTCCTGAGTTTGACCTGAACGAGTAAGAAGTCCGGCTATGAGAGAGTAATGTGCCTTAGATGCCATAATTTTATATCTTTGCGTCATGAGTTGGAAGATTTTACAAGCCTCGTCTGCAAATTCAGCTTGATCACATATTGTCAAAACCGCATCAAAGGTGCTTACATTTAGAGGCAGATTATCACTCATCATCTTGTAAAAAAGAGCAAGTGCTTCTCTATAACAGTTGTTATATCCATAAGCCATCATCATGGCAGTGGCTGCCGCTGAACCTTCAGATGGGTAGAGATTAAACACCAACTTCGCTTTCTCGATCAGTCCACATCTTCCATACAATTTCACAAGTCGCGCTAAAACAAAAGGAACACGCTCAATTTCCTTCTTCAACATTTGTCCATGGACCTCTTTCCCAAGTTTCAACAGTTGGAGATCGTTGCAAATTTCTAGTACCCTTGACACTGTAACCGAATCTGCCCTGTGCTTCGACAGCTGCATCGACCTGAACACCTCAAGTGCTTCATTTGGATGATTGTTTTCAATACATGAATTCATAAAAGCTGTCCAAGCAATCACATTTCTTGCCTCCATGCTACTAAACAATCTACGACTCATCTCCAAGACACCACATTTCGAGTACATCACAATCAACGACGTCAACAATGACACATTAGGCAACAATCCATTTTTCACCAAAAACCCATGAATCTCCTTTCCTTGCCTTAATGCCTTCAACTTAGTACAAACAGGAAGAATCGTTGCCAATGAAACGACATCAGGCTTAAACCCTTCTTGCTGCATCCAAATTATCGATCTCAAAGCCTGATCAGGCCTACCATTTGCTATATAACCAGACATTAAAGCAGTCCACGAAACAGTCGTCCTATCCATAGAATTATAAAACACCTTCCTCCCAGAAGTCATATCCCCACACTTACAATACATATCTATCAAACCCGATTTTATAAAAGGTTGCTCGATATAACTTCTCGTCTTAAAGACATAAGCATGAACCTCTTTACCCATCTTCAATGCCCCAACTTCCCCAACAATAGGAAGTATTGTAGTTAACACCACCGAATTCGGCAACACACCTTCATCTATCATCAACCTCGTATACCTTATCGCCTCTTTAGGCAACTTATTATGTGAAAACCCGGCAATCATCGCTCCCCAAAGAACAACATCTCTCTCAAACATTTCATCAAACATAAGACAAGCAAGCTTAACTCTACCACATTTAAAGTACATATCAATAAGACTAGTCCTTAAAATCTCACTTCCTATAAACCCATTCTTAATCAACAAACAATGCATCTTTAAACCTTGCTTAAACGCCGCCGCCCCACCAAAACTCTTAATCAAACAAGAAAAGCTATACACATTAAACTCAACTCCAATCTCCCTCATTCTTGAATAAGCATTCAATAAGTCCTTATATTTTCGACCACCCGCAATCACATTACCTCTAAGCAATGCATTCCATGAATAAACATTATCGCCAACATTACCACCAACAAATACATTATTAGCATCATCCAATGACCCACAAGAAACATACATTTGAACAATCTTAGTTTTAAGAAACTCATTGTTTTCAAGCTCATTAATCCTAATGTGGGCATGAATCTGTTTCCCTTCGTGTATCGATTTCGAGCGAATACAAGCAGCAATCAAAGCAGAGAAAGTTGAAGCATTTACAGGAATCCCTTGTTTTTCTAAGTAATCTAGAATTGTTAGAGCTTGTTTGAGTTGGTTTTTTCTAGCAAATTTCTGAATATCTTTGTAAATTGAATGTGGGTGTTTCTTGTGAAGTGGGTATGAATAAGAATATGGTGTATCATCTTCTTGTTTAGTTATGGTTTTGGTGCGATTAATTTTGGGAAAGTTTGAAGCTTTTGAGTTAGGGTGAAATGGTGGTTTCTCTGATTCAATTGAATTTGGAAATTGGGGGATTTTGGTGGGGTTGAATCTGTGTTTGGATTTGGCGGGAAATGAAGAAGAGAATGAGGGAGATACTGAGGTTGTTATTGCACCCATTTCTTGTTGAGCTCTGCTTCAGGCTCTGAGTAACACTTGCATAGTCTTATTAAGATTTTAAGAGATGGAGGTACAACCTACCAATTTTAACTGGTAGGCCTTTTGGTGTGAGTTTGCGAAAATTTAAAGTGGTTATTATATTATTAAGTTGTAGGGGTGTATACGACTATACGAGTGGAAAAAGATGAAAAATAAATTAGATATGTTATTATATATAGAGGGTGTTTGATAATTGGTTGGTGGCTGTTAGATGGTGGCTTTATGTTATTGCTAGGTGTTTAGTACAAAATGGAAACAAAAGCCGGCAAAAAATCTGGTAAAAACAGTTTCTGTCTTTTGGTTGAAAAGCCGTCTTTTCAGCTATTGCAAAAGCCAGTTTCCGAATACTTTTTTTGGCTGTTTGATCACAAGCAAAAGCCAATAAAAAAACTCATCTAAAAGTCATTTGTTAAACACCTCCGTAAAAAAATGTAATATTGTGTTGATTAAAAAAAGAAAAGGATAAAAAAAGTGGGTAGATTCTAGTGAACAAGGGTAATACTTTGTTTTTGAGGGAAGATGATATTTGTTTTGTTATTAGGGAAAAGAACCTTATTCAAACTTCAACGGTCATAGTTCCTTGGTACGACATTTGTAGGCTAGATAGTTTAAAGTTATGGGGCAAGTAAATCCTTAACTCTACAGTTGGAAGGATTCGACCTTATGATCTATTATAATGTGAATCTCCAATTAACTTACACCAATCAAACTTGGTCTCTAACTGGTACTTGATGTTAGAGAGTTGAGGGAGATAAGTTTCATGTCCAAGAACTTCTTTTTTTTTATATCAAGATTTTACCTTATATACAATTTTGTCAATGTGATACGCAAACAATACAATATAAGGTTTATTTTTCAAGAGTTTCCCTTTTCTACGGTCAATTATGAAATTTGGTTCAAAGGATCATGTTTGTAATCAGTTTACTAGTTTTCGTGTATAAAAGTATTTGATAAATGATTGTCAATTGAGTTTAAGCATAACTAATATTTCACCTCAATATGTCCAATCCTATCTCACAAAAAAAGAACCCTCTTGCCAACTTTCTCACAACTTCGTTTCGGATCCCAACAACCCATTAAATCCTCTAATTACTATACACTAACATCTGTGAATTTGACTAATCAATTGTTTAGAGTAAGTCAAAACCTCTAATTTTCATCACAATCCTCTACATACCAAACAGGGTCAAGATATCTCACAATAGAGTACTAAGCCTACATGAAGTTTGAATCCTATTCAGAGAATTAAGTTTCACAAGTCACAAGAATTATAGTAGCGCGATTTGGATTAATTAGTTTCATAATGTTGATTGTTGGTGCTTTTTCGATCCGAAATTGGATCCTACCAGACGTCTGCTGAGATCCATCCATTATGACAGGCGATTTCAACTTACGAAAAACTAATTAAGTGCATCTCTAACTTGTAAATTGTCATCAAGCACACTTCAATTTAAGTGTCGAACCAAACATAATTAGTTTCCTGGATTAATTGATAAACATATTCATACAACTAGTTTCAAAGAGATACAACGAATGAAAAACTCAAACCACATAACACGATGGTTTTGTTGCCTTGGACACAATGATGTGCTCGAGCAGCTTGTAAAATTGCGCACGGAGTCTGGGTGATCTTCCTTATATCCCTACTTGATGACAGACTTGTCTTAACCAACTAGATGATAATTAGATGTTCAATTGCTTTCCTGTACAAGATAGCTGGTGACGGTAAACTGTGGCCTTAAACGAATGTTTTCATCCATTATGAAGATTATTCTCCAAGTTCTTTCTTTTGCTCAGTTCAGGTTCCCAGGCTCTTGAAGTATTGAGGGTGATTCAGTCATCTGCCTCTCCATTAAGTTTTCCTGTACAGCCTTTCAGAAAACAGCAAAAGTTACGTTCAGTCAGCGCTTCCAATAAAAATTTGGTACTTCCAGTAAAATACTCTCTCCAAAACCTTGAAGTTCCTCCTATCTACTGTAGCAACATTAACCAAGGTAAGAAGGAGAGTGTCTGTAAAAGTGTGTCTCTTTTGTTTTGTTTTTTTATAATTGGAGCGACGATGTGGTTGTGTGTGTGGAACTGAGTGGGGTGATATAGGATTAAAAAGGCAAAAGTATAAATTATATATCTAATAATGTAAAAGTAAATACAAGTTACTGAAACGAATGATATCAAAAGGCAAGAAAAACTTCAAGGAAAGGAGGTGTTAGTATAAAAA
Source organism: Patellifolia procumbens (assembly GCA_947645195.1). Classification (NCBI taxonomy): domain Eukaryota; kingdom Viridiplantae; phylum Streptophyta; class Magnoliopsida; order Caryophyllales; family Amaranthaceae; genus Patellifolia; species Patellifolia procumbens. Next base: position 29,355 of record CANSGD010001174.1, read on the forward strand.
TTGAATAGTGAATATAAAACTTGAATGTTCAAAGCTGAAGTTTTTGGCTTTCACTCACCATAAGCAATTCTGTCATCTTGCCTGTTCTTCTCTCAGGACAAGTGTGGGGTGTCGACGCACATTGATCTGGTGGAACCGCGCGGATGGATTGGAGAGGCTTAACCAACAAGGGCTTACTCAAGTCCTGGACTTGTTCTGGGGTAAGCCCTGAATTATTTGGCAACACTTTGCTAGACTGTCCACTCTCATTATTCCTAGTTTCTGCAGATTCAGGTGACCCTTGCATTCTTTTAGCAGCACTGACAAGTTCATCAAATGGTTGAGAAGCAGAACCACTATCTGTCTGTGATCCTTTGGATGTTGCCTCGTGGGTCAGAGGAGGCTGTTTGCTTTTGGAAGCAGCCAAGTGAGCAGGTTGAGAAGCAATGGGAGGTGCTTCAACAACAGGACTTGCACCATTAGACAAGCTCACTGGTTGCAGAATGACTGGTACCACGGTGCCTCTTTCTCCCACTGGGTGTGGCGGTTGCATCGGCATTATAGACATTTGTGGAGCTCGCACCCTAGCCAACTGATTAGAAGTAGGTGTGCCATTTGGCGGGTATGCAGTATGATGGTCACTTCTTTCTCTTCCTCGTCGTTTCTGAGGTTGTTTTCCTGATGGGAAAGGAACCTCATTTCTTCGAATCATTTGCAAATTAGGGGCCACATCATTTTCTGCTGAAACAGGAACATAATGCCCTGGCTTGAACACAACTCCTCTCAGATTTGTGTCAGAATCACCAACACGAACTGAGAGCAAAAACCCAGCATCAAATACTGCTTCAATTACACCTGTAACTACCTGGCCTAACATTGAATCCTCTCTATTGTTCTTCATTGTATCAACTGGTGGTGGTTGTTGAATCCCATTTACATCTTCAAATCCAGGGGGAACAGGGGCACGTTCCCCTTGGTTTGGGTTCTGATCCCTTTTCCGTGGTGTGTAGGCACTTTTCGCAGGGTTTTGACTTGGATCTTTCCTAGGACGACCTCGCTTTCTCTTCACAGAGACATCTGGTGGAGGAAACAAGCTGCTCATCTGGTGCAGTTGGTCCATCTTCAAAGATTGCAGCCAATAGAGATGTATATTTTACCTGCGCAGACATCTGACTGAGACCTCAACCAAAAGGAAACATGACGCAAGCATGACTTTTTTAATGAACAGAATATATAAGTAATGCTGCTTTATCCATTTCGGAAAATCTTGGTAGCAGCGTGCTGTAAAAAAGATCTTACGACCCGTTTAGCAGGCGGTATTAAATAATGGTCATCGTACTGACTGTATAAGTAGAATTGGGAAGAAATTTTCATCCCAATATTCAAGCCAATGCTTGTCCATCCTCAAAGACCTAAGGAGACTCTAAATACACCACCAGAAGGAATAACTTCCAGGAAAATCTAGAAACTTACCAACAGTAGTAACAACAACATGTTAGGGGCAAAATTTAACAGAATTTAACAAAAAAATTTTTTTAGCACCATCTCAAATTAAGAACAAGTTCATTTTGAACCCACAACAATTCAATAATCCGGGTTACATTTCGTTAGCAATCAAGTGATATCATTAGTCAACTACTAGGACTACTCTGAGAATCTGACCCCCCGAAATAGGATTACTCTTAGCAAATCCTCATAATAAGCAAATCAAGTAACTATGGCTCCTAATATGATGCATCAACTTTGCTGATTACTCTCTATTTACTTTTAATTATTGGGATTATCCTAACTTATAACTGCGAAATTGGGACAATTCAAAGAAAGATGATTAAAATCCGGCTCTGTCGTGCTAATTTTTCCGAAATGAAACTAGACACTAATGTCATCATTTATGTGACACAATATTCACTTATTCAGTAAACTTAAACTCCCTAGCAGGCTACCATACATCTTTACTGGTAAAAAGTTATTAAAGTGAAGCAGTTTGGATAGTATACAAAATACAGATCTTCCTAAAATAAGAAAGCATAACTCTATACTTGGCCAACTTGAGACATTCTAAAATTGGCAAACAAGTCATAAAGAAGCTACTACAACATATACTAAAGTATTCATCTTTTAACAACTTATTTCTTCAGTTCTTCAATAACAATAAAAATAAAAGTTAATTTAACAGGTAGCTAAATCACATATTTACAGTGATTTTACAATGAACCTTGCCCGCAAAATATATACTTCCTCCGCTCTTTTATAATCACTACATATAGAGCTTCACGCCTCAAAGTGCACAACTTTAAACTTTAAATTTCATATACCCTTTATTGTAAGAAGAAAAAGTACCCAATCAAAAAAAATTGAATGGGAAATTGTTGAATACTAAGGTGCGTTCTCTTCGCCTTAAAAATACAACTTAGCTCCAATACGTTCGAATTTGTTAAACTCATAAGTTCTCATATATGTTCAGGAAAGATAAGGTGAAGAGAACGCACCCTAATCGACAAATATATAAGATTCTAGTGGAAATAAAACACCTAACTAAACATAGCATATAAGGTTTCAGTGGATTCAAATGAATACCCAAAATCTGAAATTTTATTTTTAGCTAATCAGTTTGAATTGAAGAAGATAAAATTGAATTCTAGCTCAAAAATTCACAGTAATACATCAACTTACGCAATATTCTATCTGGGTTTACTGCAATTTTGAATATTACTTCAGAAAATCCAAGTTCGCAATCGTGTCGAAATGTTCAATTTGAGTGGAACCTCCTTCTGGAAATCGTTATTTGAAGTTTGTAGATGGAATGTTTGAATTGAAGAAATGAGAGAGGGGAAGATGTAGTAATTTGTAATTAGGGTTTAAAGAAAATTTTAAAAAAAATGTACATTTAACTATTTAAGTCATCACAAGGGTTTTGACCTAATTAGTGTTCTTATGGAAACCAACCATAATAATTTTTGGAGAGAATAATGGTTTTATGGAACATTGATGGAAAAAAATCACATACCTAGGAGTTGTGTTCAGAATATTTTAATCTTTGGAAATATTTGGCAATAATTTCATCTTTAGGGGTATTTACGTCAAAAATAGGTTATTTGAATTGATATCGTGTCAAATGTCACATAAATTACCGTCCGTTATTAGGGATGGCAATGGATCTTTGGACCCGGTCCAGATCCAGGTCCATTTAATAGGATCTGGATCTTCACCTTTTGGATCCGACGGATCTGGATCCGGGTCCGTGTTTTGCAAACTGGTCTGGATCTGGATCTTGCACTTGAGATCCAGATCCGTTTTAAAATTCTTTTTTAAAAAATATAACAATAAATAGTATGTAAATAAGATAATAATGTAATAATCTTATTATGTAATATATAACTTTGAGAATAAATATTAAGTGAACCACTACACAATAAATAGCTAACAATTATAATAAAGTCGTTACTCCCAAACATTCATATAACGATTAAAAATATGGTAAACGTTTTGCTTTACCCCGCCAAAATTATGTATATGAATTTTTCGTGTAAAAAGTACAAATAATTATCTAAAAAGTATACCTTAACTTTTTAAAAATAATAAAAAAGAGGTTTCGTTCAAGACTGTGGACCCATTGGATCCGCGGATCTGGGTCCTTGTTTTGAAGAACCGACGGATCCGGGTCTGGATCTGTATCCAATGGGATCCGATCCAGATCCGCCCCATTGTCATCTCTATCCGTTACCACCACACGTTTCCCCACTTCCAACCACTTTACCACCAATCTACCGGCATACTCTCTCCCCTTCCTCCTTCTCTCACACGTACAAACGCCACACCAACCACCTCTCTTTCTATCTCCGTGATTTCAATGGGTGGGTGAAGGGGAGACGTTTTCGGAGCTAGGGGCGGGTTTTTGGGTTAGGGGGTTATTCCGACCTAATGAGGGGGGGTGTTTACAAGGGTCGGCGAAGGATGAAAACGGGATTGTGGGAGTTGTTTTAAGGGATTTAGGTGGAGGAGGAAGGGGAGAGGTTAGTGGCTAGGTGTTGAATCCAACCTTCACTCGGACCATGACACAATGGTGGCGAGGGTGGGGGGAAGGGGTGGGAGGGCTAGTGGAAGCGAAGGGGTTGGGACTTGTTCTCCCCATCTTATTTTATGTTCATTTCAATTCAATTCAATTCACTTTTATTATTTGCAATTTAGTTAACTTTAGTTATTTTCAATTATAATTTGACTCTCACATCTCACTATTTCTCTTACTTCAGTCAGTTGTTTTCAACCGAAAAGAACAGGATTGGGTGGAAGGGAAGGGAGGGATTTGATTCGAGTGGGGTGATTTTCGATCAGGTTGATCAAATCGAAACCACCTGCTTCAGGTCTAGGTTGTGTCATTTCAAATATCACTTCGATTTCTTATCGCCATTTTCGAATCCAATTCAAGTCCCGGATCTGATCGTTTGGGTTCGGTCAATTTTGTCAGGTCTACTCGTCATAATAATAATCATTCCAAATATTAATAATGGAGCGTCAATTGTCAAATGGACATGGGTTGCATTGATTACAAATAGTTTGAGTCAATTACGAGCCTCGAGATTATTCCATTCTAAATAGATGTAAATTTAAGGAATAACCACAGAACTCACAAAAGTAGATTAATTCTTTTTCTTTTATCTCCATACGATAAGGGAAAAGAGGTAGATGCCAAAAATAAAAAAGATTAAAATAAAATAAAATAAATTATGAAGTTAAAGCTTTTCAATTAAGGAAGTTAGGAACTTTATATATTTTTAAAAATATTAATCTTACCCCTTTAATTCAAATTAAATTCTTTTAGGTGATGAAGCACCAAATTTTCTCTCTTGCATTTTTTCCCTTTTCTCTTTCCCGTCCCCTCTCCCTCGCTCTAAAATGACATCTTTTATTGATCAATTTGGTAAGTTTTTTTTTGTCTTTTTGGACTTTTATTTTCAGATTATTATTGCTAAACTATTCTCTAATACTCCATCCGTTCCAAAATGTTATGCCCATTTGGAATATGGGGAAACCAAGGCAAATAGAATCATAGGAGAATCTTATGTTTATTTTAATAATTTTCATGTACTTTTTTTGTGCTTATTAGGAAAAGTAAGAGAGAGAGACTCAAATGTGGGGACCATTAGGTAAATGTTTAGATATTGAAGGGTAAAATGGGGAGAAAAAATGTATACAAATAGAAAAGATTCTATATGGGTATATCTTTTTGAAACGACCTAAAACGGAAAATGGATATAACATTTTGGAACGGAGGGAGTATTTCATATTCACTTTTTTTTTATGTATTTTATATTATTTCACTTTTTAAAATTCTTTTTACACACCCTCTAAAAAACAAAATAACTAAAATTCTACGATTATTTTTAAAAGAACAAGAGAAAAGATATACACTTAACTGGAGAAATTACAATATAGTTTCTCCAAAATTATTATTACTCTTGATCGAGTTGCTCTTGCAATAAACCGCCTACTATTAAGTTAAAACTAGACAACGGCAAGCCAAACAATAAGAAGAGAATAGATCGTTTTTCAGAATATAATGACTAGTTTAATCTATTTCGTGACCGGTTAAATACATTTAGTAACCACCATTTTTTAATGCATTCAATGACTAGTTTATTTCATTGGTAACCACAATAAGGATCACATACATATGACGCTAATTTAATGTATGACAACTTATGAATTTCAATAATATCCCAAGTCACTACAAAAAAAGAAAAAGAAGTCATGATGACTAATCAAAATAAAAATGACAAAGGCTACTAAGGTGGATTTTTCCATCCAAGGATAGAGACATACAACTTCCCACAAAGAATTTAAGAGGTAACAAGTTTGGCTATTATAAATAACACCTTAGTCCTTAGTCCTTAGTCCTTACATCTTTTGATCCACACTAGGAGAAGAAAATGGAAAACAAGCCAAATAGTGAGGGAAATGACAAAAGGTGGTCACTTCAAGGGATGAGTGCTCTTGTCACCGGCGGCACCAAAGGCATCGGGTATAACCAAATGCTTTTATTTGCTCTCTTTTTTTCCCCTATACTTTCAATATGTTGAATGTATACTCGTCTAGTATCTCATTCAAGTTATGAATTAATGTGTTTTTACATGATTTTACATGATTTCGAGCGGCATGAGCCTAAAACTGGGACACACTGAAAAGAACCAGGCCAATTATCGCTCATTTCATAATATAAACTCCTTGATTGTTTTGGATATCTATTAAAAGCGAAAAATAAAAAGAACTAGTTGTTACTCATTTTTAGTGAAATATTATATAAACGCGGTTGACCTAATTGAAAAATCTCGATTCCTCCATTTTTAATTGAAAAATGGGACACACCCAAAGAAAAGGCCCTTTATCACTCATTTCATAATCTAAACTCCTTGATCGTTTTGGATATCTATTAAAAGTGTACAATATAAAGTACTACTCCCTATGTCCCATAATATAAGTAACCTTTCTATTTTGGAAGTCAAACATAAAAATTTTTGACCAAATATTCTTATTAATATATATAAGAAAAAATACTCATGGGAGATCTTGTTAGATTCGCCATAATATGTACTTTCATAATATGAACTTCTTATATTTTTAATATTGTGAAATTGAAAATATAGAGTGTCAAAGGTGCATCTTGAAGACTGTGCAAAAGAAAACAAGACCTATATTTTGGGACGGAGAGAGTGGTTATTACTAATTCTTAGTGAAATTTATATAAACGCGGTTGCCTTAATTGAAAATTCTCGATTCCTCCATTTTCTAGTTATCCATCAAGTTTCATAATAACAAGAATATTATTTCTTTTTGAAATTTGTTGGGAAATTCTTCTATAATTGGAATAACAAACTTATGATTAATTTCAACAGGCATGCTATTGTAGAAGAAATTGCAGGACTAGGAGGAAGGGTTCATACATGCGCTCGTAATAAAGAAGAGCTTGATGCATGCTTGCTTAATTGGAAGACAAAGGGTTATGAAGTAAGTGGATCAGTTTGTGATGTTACTGCTCGCCCCCAAAGAGACAAGCTAATGGAGACTGCAAGTGCTATCTTTGGTGGAAAATTGAACATACTTGTAAGCACATTCCTTAATTTTTATGATCGAATTCCCTTCAATCCTCGTGTTTTGTCGCTCTCTATGCACTCCATTTTTCCAATCTTTAAATTAATCATAAAAGTTATTCTTATTTACAATACAACAATATAACCAAGATAAGAAGTGACCTATTTACAAGGAAAAAAGTTTAAGTATTAGGAACTAACCATACAAGTTACAACAGCGACCTAAAATTTGAGTATTTTTCTACATTTCTATGGTTGTAAGTGGAAAGAAATATATTAACTTCTCGGGTTCTATGTGAATGTGATTGCCCATGTTGCCCATATCCAAAACCAAATACTACGCCTCCCAATGCAATATAGGTAGTTTTACGCCTCTCAAGTCTCAATGCACTACTTTAAACGTTAATATCTCTAATTTTATCTAAGTAAAAATTATAAAAAAGTTGATATTAATTAAGCATGTATCGGGACTAATCTAACAAGATCCCATATGACTTTATTTATTCTTATGTATAAATCACAAAAGAAGATCAAAGTGAAGTGTATGAATAATGTACAAGTCAAAAGTTGCAATAGATATGAAAAGTAGTATAACCAGTTTACATACAAAAGAGTATTATTTATTTATTTATCTATATTTGAGATTGGCAAAGAGTCAAGAAAGTAATTTAAGTGGAATGACATCATTTGGAAACTAGCAGGTTAAGTAGATGTCAAAGAGTGTTTAGTAGATAATTACTGTAACAAGTCAAGTCTACCTAGTAGATTAATTGTTTGGTATATTAGCAATTAGGACTTTAGGAGCACTAATTAGTAATGCTGTTTCCGCGAATGCTGGTGTCATAATCATAGTGCTGAGAGGAGACTTTCCGGTTCACCGGTTATGTTTACTTTTTTTCCTATCAGAGGACCAACTTAACCAAAAGTATAAGCTGATGATTAGAGCCCCGAGTTTGAATTTATATTCGATCACATACAAAGACGGGTGTTTAATGCTCTTGTTGTATCCCTTAGGTTAATAATGCAGGTGGTACCATATACAAAGAAACTCTCAACTACACAGGAGAAGATATCTCAAGTGTAATGAGTCTCTGCTTTGAATCAGCATACCATCTTTCTCAACTTGCACATCCTTTGTTGAAAGCCTCAGGGGGAGGAAACATCATATTCATTTCATCTATTGCCAGTTTCGTTGGTATTAATGGCTGTTCTGTTTATGGAGCTTCGAAAGGTATAATCTATCGCGATACCACTATTTTACGAAACCAAATCCTCTATGCTATTTTTATTATGTACTATAAGTATTACTTATACATCAAATCGAAAACGCCATTTTATAAAGGCTCCACATAAAAAGCGGAACAAATACTTAAATTTCTCTATTATTTTTTCTTGCTGTTATTATGCAAACTATTTTATGATATTTATGCATATGCTTTGTAATTTTTGTAGGTGCATTGAATCAACTAGCCAAAAACTTGGCATGTGAATGGGCCAAAGACAATATTAGGGCTAATTCTGTGGCTCCTGGGTACATCAAAACTCCTTTGGCTGAATGGGTAACTTCCAATAGAAAATCCTTTTTAATTGATCTCCATGTTTATATAGTAATGATCTATAAACACGTATTAGTCTCAATTATCACCGTTCACTTAAAAAAGTGTCAATTTTGATTATATTGGTCTTCACTTTTGGGGAATCTCTTTACAAAACGGTTTATCTCTTTAATTTACTTGTTAAATTAGCTGAATTATGGAAAATGAAACTCTTCTACTGGTTTACAAAGAAAATCTCATGTTTCACAATCGACCAATCGGACAAGTTATTTAAGGTGAAATATCGTTTTGAGAAGTGGCCTTAACCCCAATAGGAAAGCTTTAAAATATTCACATGTTGAAATTTAAAACAAATATATCATAATTGGAACTAATGGTGCCAATTTTTCCTATAAATAGATACGTGATTGAACACAACCTCTAATTGTTTGTTATCAATGGACAGATTCTTAGTACAAAGGAGTATTTGGAAGCTATCGAATCTGGAACCGCCCTAGGCCGTGTAGGAGAACCCAAGGAGGTGGCAGCTCTAGTGGCATTCCTTTGCATGCCAGCATCTTCCTATATAACTGGCCAAACTATATTTGTTGATGGAGGATTTACTATCAATGGCTTTCTACCAATCCTGAATTGAGATGCCCTATTATGGTCGAATCGGGTTTTTCTGAACAACCCTAGTTGTAACCTTAATTAGTACTTATTTTATACTGTATAAAGGGTTTACAAGATGTACTATGGATTGAACGTTGTAATTGCGTTTCTTTGTATTGGAGTAATTGCAAATGGGAAATATTATTTTGTCTAAGATACATATCTTTGATGATAGTAACCATATATCATCACAAAATTCATGCCAATTACCATGACCATCATTGATCCTTAAATATAGTTCCTCAACATCTGAGATTGACATTTATGAACCCTGACTACTTTTTTTAAGAAAAACAAATTCTAGTTCAAACATCCAATTTACTATTATGGTCCCAAAGTCTATTTAAGGGCTTGCCGCTTGTGTAGCAATACTCATTGCAGATATAGTTGTTACATGTCCTACCAAGTGGTCGTTTGGTTCATATTGAAAGTTAATCACAATTGTTAGAAAGTTGTGATTAAAAAATTATGTGAATTTGCTAAAAATATTTGGTTGACAAAACAGGGGAAGTTGAACTAAACGACCAGCATGTGTAAAACCTCGACTACGAAACGAGCATAAATAAGAGTTCGACTTGAGGGACTACGAAACGAGCATAAATAAGAGTTCGACTTGAGGGATTCGTAATATTACCATGTGTGCAGAACACCAAAAGTTTAACCTAAGGAGGATTCAAATCATCCAAACAAATATACCAAGAAACAAAAAACGACTTCAATAAAAAGACGGCAAAATCACAAGGTGTTGGATAGTCTAGTCAATAACACCTCTAATAGATAAGCTCATGAGGTTTCATGCCTGACTTCAATGAAAACCTTGCTGCCAAATAGGCCTTCAAATCGGGGACAGCTTCAATGTTCTTAGTTAATGGAGCATCAACTGTCTTTTGAGTCTCTTTCTTCTCTGCTGGAAGTTCATTCTTCTCCTGTAATTTAGAGTGCAATTCATTTGGTGAGACAACTAAACTATCGCATATAGAAGCAACCTAGCAGGAAAAAAACAAAATGAATATCGTACCTCCTTCTCTGCCTCGAAAAATTCTCCTTCACCCTTCTTTTTCTTCTTTTCACCTTGCTTTGCAAAGAATTTGTCATCGATGTTTGATACATCCACCCCAGAAATGTCAACTTTAGTTGAAGTACCAATTACATATGCTTGGTTGACACGTCTTAGAGGGACACCATTGATCTTGAAGGGACCTATGGAAGCAACAGTATGTACTTATTAAGCACAATTTACCATAATATAATCATTATTTGCTAAAATAATGGCGTGCACAACCAAAGATCTCGACTGCCAAAAAGGATCAATGGAAAACACAAACAATAAACAGTAACAAGGCCAAGATATTGTTTGTGTCAAAATGATATTTAGTCAAAAAATCAGAGGCACAATCTCAATCTGGATAGCTTTCAATGATAAGCAAGACTTTTCACAAGGCCAAAATATTATTAGTAACTCCAAACAAAAACATTAGCCTTGACTTATTGATGCCAGGAAGAATATTATCAACAATGTCAAAACCCCTCCTCCTCACTTCGAAAAATGTCCAATAGTATGTAATGCAAAATAGATCACTTATTTCCAAACTATAATCTATAGATGTACCGTATCAATCGGATTATGTGTTCTGAACTATATATGGGTATAGCCTAGTGTCTAATACTATTATCCTATACGAGTATAAAATCTACGGTTCATTACTACAAATAGATAAGAAAAAAAGAATAATCAATTTGTATCTTGATTCTTTTTCCATTCATTTCTATTTCCTTGTCTTATCGAACATTGCTTGCTTTTAAAAAAATTATTGCGAAGAATTGATCAAAAGGAAAATATTGTGATCATATAAACATGAATTGGAGAGTGACGCTTTGATCTCTATACCCTTAACTTTAGTATGAGATAATCCTTAGAACCATCTCAAATTAAGAACAAGTTCATTTTGAACCCACAACAATTCAATAATCCGGGTTACATTTCGTTAGCAATCAAGTGATATCATTAGTCAACTACTAGGACTACTCTGAGAATCTGACCCCCCGAAATAGGATTACTCTTAGCAAATCCTCATAATAAGCAAATCAAGTAACTATGGCTCCTAATATGATGCATCAACTTTGCTGATTACTCTCTATTTACTTTTAATTATTGGGATTATCCTAACTTATAACTGCGAAATTGGGACAATTCAAAGAAAGATGATTAAAATCCGGCTCTGTCGTGCTAATTTTTCCGAAATGAAACTAGACACTAATGTCATCATTTATGTGACACAATATTCACTTATTCAGTAAACTTAAACTCCCTAGCAGGCTACCATACATCTTTACTGGTAAAAAGTTATTAAAGTGAAGCAGTTTGGATAGTATACAAAATACAGATCTTCCTAAAATAAGAAAGCATAACTCTATACTTGGCCAACTTGAGACATTCTAAAATTGGCAAACAAGTCATAAAGAAGCTACTACAACATATACTAAAGTATTCATCTTTTAACAAATTATTGCTTCAGTTCTTCAATAACAATAAACATAAAAGTTAATTTAACAGGTAGCTAAATCACATATTTACAGTGATTTTACAATGAACCTTGCCCGCAAAATATATACTTCCTCCGCTCTTTTATAATCACTACATATAGAGCTTCAAGCCTCAAAGTGCACAACTTTAAACTTTAAATTTTATATACCCTTTATTGTAAGAAGAAAAAGTACCCAATCAAAAAAAATTGAATGGGAAATTGTTGAATACTAAAAATATACTACATATTTCATAAAATATACGACAGATAACTTGATAGATGCCCAACTCCCTATCTATCTGATAGGAATTGGGCAGCTCTCTGCGTTCTCTTCGCCTTAAAAATACAACTTAGCTCCAATAAGTTCGAATTTGTTAAACTCATAAGTTCTCATATATGTTCGGGAAAGATAAGGTGAAGAGAACGCGCCCTAATCGACAAATATATAAGATTCTAGTGGAAATAAAAAACCTAACTAAACAGTCAACGACAATGGCGTAACGTATAGCATAGAAGGTTTTAGTGGATTCAAATGAATACCCAAAATCTGAAATTTTATTTTTAGCTAATCAGTTTGAATTGAAGAAAATAAAATTGAACTCTAGCTCAAAAATTCACAGTAATACATCAACTTACGCAATATTCTATCTGGGTTTACTGCAATTTTGAATATTACTTCAGAAAATCCAAGTTCGCAATCGTGTCGAAATGTTCAATTTGAGTGGAACCTCCTTCTGGAAATCGTTATTTGAAGTTTGTAGATGGAATGTTTGAATTGAAGAAATGAGAGAGGGGAAGATGTAGTAATTTGTAATTAGGGTTTAAAGAAAATTTTAAAAAAAATGTACATTTAACTATTTAAGTCATCACAAGGGTTTTGACCTAATTAGTGTTCTTATGGAAACCAACCATAATAATTTTTGGAGAGAATAATGGTTTTATGGAACATTGATGGAAAAAAATCACATACCTAGGAGTTGTGTTCAGAATATTTTAATCTTTGGAAATATTTGGCAGTAATTTCATCTTTAGGGGTATTTACGTCAAAAATAGGTTATTTGAATTGATATCGTGTCAAATGTCACATAAATTACCGTCCGTTATTAGGGATGGCAATGGATCTTGGACCCGGTCCAGATCCAGGTCCATTTAATAGGATCTGGATCTTCACCTTTTGGATCCGACGGATCTGGATCCGGGTCCGTGTTTTGCAAACTGGTCTGGATCTGGATCTTGCACTTGAGATCCAGATCCGTTTTAAAATTCTTTTTTAAAAAATATAACAATAAATAGTATGTAAATAAGATAATAATGTAATAATCTTATTATGTAATATATAACTTTGAGAATAAATATTAAGTGAACCACTACACAATAAATAGCTAACAATTATAATAAAGTCGTTACTCCCAAACATTCATATAACGATTAAAAATATGGTAAACGTTTTGCTTTACCCCGCCAAAATTATGTATATGAATTTTTCGTGTAAAAAGTACAAATAATTATCTAAAAAGTATACCTTAACTTTTTAAAAATAATAAAAAAGAGGTTTCGTTCAAGACTGTGGACCCATTGGATCCGCGGATCTGGGTCCTTGTTTTGAAGAACCGACGGATCCGGGTCTGGATCTGTATCCAATGGGATCCGATCCAGATCCGCCCCATTGTCATCTCTATCCGTTACCACCACACGTTTCCCCACTTCCAACCACTTTACCACCAATCTACCGGCATACTCTCTCCCCCTTCCTCCTTCTCTCACACGTACAAACGCCACACCAACCACCTCTCTTTCTATCTCCGTGATTTCAATGGGTGGGTGAAGGGGAGACGTTTTCGGAGCTAGGGGCGGGTTTTTGGGTTAGGGGGTTATTCCGACCTAATGAGGGGGGGTGTTTACAAGGGTCGGCGAAGGATGAAAACGGGATTGTGGGAGTTGTTTTAAGGGATTTAGGTGGAGGAGGAAGGGGAGAGGTTAGTGGCTAGGTGTTGAATCCAACCTTCACTCGGACCATGACACAATGGTGGCGAGGGTGGGGGGAAGGGGTGGAGGACTAGTGGAAGCGAAGGGGTTGGGACTTGTTCTCCCCATCTTATTTTATGTTCATTTCAATTCAATTCAATTCACTTTTATTATTTGCAATTTAGTTCACTTTAGTTATTTTCAATTATAATTTGACTCTCACATCTCACTATTTCTCTTACTTCAGTCAGTTGTTTTCAACCGAAAAGAACAGGATTTGGTGGAAGGGAAGGGAGGGATTTGATTCGAGTGGGGTGATTTTCGATCAGGTTGATCAAATCGAAACCACCTGCTTCAGGTCTAGGTTGTGTCATTTCAAATATCACTTCGATTTCTTATCGCCATTTTCGAATCCAATTCAAGTCCCGGATCTGATCGTTTGGGTTCGGTCAATTTTGTCAGGTCTACTCGTCATAATAATAATCATTCCAAATATTAATAATGGAGCGTCAATTGTCAAATGGACATGGATTGCATTGATTACAAATAGTTTGAGTCAATTACGAGCCTCGAGATTATTCCATTCTAAATAGATGTAAATTTAAGGAATAACCACATAACTCACAAAAGTAGATTAATTCTTTTTCTTTTATCTCCATACGATAAGGGAAAAGAGGTAGATGCCAAAAATAAAAAAGATTAAAATAAAATAAAATAAATTATGAAGTTAAAGCTTTTTCAATTAAGGAAGTTAGGAATTTTATATATTTTTAAAAATATTAATCTTACCCCTTTAATTCAAATTAAATTCTTTTAGGTGATGAAGCACCAAATTTTCTCCCTTGCATTTTTCCCCTTTTCTCTTTCCCGTCCCCTCTCCCTCTCTCTAAAATGACATCTTTTATTGATCAATTTGGTAAGTTTTTTTTTGTCTTTTTGGACGTTTTATTTTCAGATTATTATTGCTAAACTATTCTCTAATACTCCCTCCGTTCCAAAATGTTATGCCCATTTAAAATATGGGGGAAAACCAAGGCAAATAGAATCATAGGAGAATCTTATGTTTATTTTAATAATTTTCATGTACTTTTTTTGTGCTTATTAGAAAAAGTAAGAGAGAGAGACTCAAATGTGGGGACCATTAGGTAAATGTTTAGATATTGAAGGGTAAAATGGGGAGAAAAAATGTATATAAATAGAAAAGATTCTATATGGGTATATCTTTTTGAAACGGCCTAAAACGGAAAATGGGTATAACATTTTGGAACGGAGGGAGTATTTCATATTCACTTTTTTTTTTATGTATTTTATATTATTTCACTTTTTAAAATTCTTTTTACACACCCTCTAAAAAACAAAATAACTAAAATTCTACGATTATTTTTAAAAGAACAAGAGAAAAGATATACACTTAACTGGAGAAATTACAATATAGTTTCTCCAAAATTATTATTACTCTTGATCGAGTTGATCTTGCAATAAACCGCCTACTATTAAGTTAAAACTAGACAACGGCAAGCCAAACAATAAGAAGAGAATATATCGTTTTTCAGAATATAATGACTAGTTTAATCTATTTCGTGACCGGTTAAATACATTTAGTAACCACCATTTTTTAATGCATTCAATGACTAGTTTATTTCATTGGTAACCACAATAAGGATCACGTACATATGACGCTAATTTAATGTATGACAACTTATGAATTTCAATAATATCCCAAGTCACTACAAAAAAAGAAAAAGAAGTCATGATGACTAATCAAAATAAAAATGACAAAGGATACTAAGGTGGATTTTTCCATCCAAGGATAGAGACATACAACTTCCCACAAAGAATTTAAGAGGTAACAAGTTTGGCTATTATAAATAACACCTTAGTCCTTAATCCTTACCACTTACATCTTTTGATCCACACTAGGAGAAGAAAATGGAAAACAAGCCAAATAGTGAGGGAAATGACAAAAGGTGGTCACTTCAAGGGATGAGTGCTCTTGTCACCGGCGGCACCAAAGGCATCGGGTATAACCAAATGCTTTTATTTGCTCTCTTTTTTTCCCCTCTACTTTCAATATGTTGAATGTATACTCGTCTATTATCTCATTCAAGTTATGAATTAATGTGTTTTTACATGATTTTACATGATTTCGAGCGGCATGAGCCTAAAACTGGGACACACTGAAAAGAACCAGGCCAATTATTGCTCATTTCATAATATAAACTCCTTGATTGTTTTGGATATCTATTAAAAGCGAAAAATAAAAAGAACTAGTTGTTACTCATTTTTAGTGAAATATTATATAAACGCGGTTGACCTAATTGAAAAATCTCGATTCCTCCATTTTTAATTGAAAAATGGGACACACCCAAAAAAAACAGGCCCTTTATCACTCATTTCATAATCTAAACTCCTTGATCGTTTTGGATATCTATTAAAAGTGTACAATATAAAGAACTACTCCCTATGTCCCATAATATAAGTAACCTTTCTATTTTGAAAGTCAAACATAAAAAATTTTGATCAAATATTCTTATTAATATATATAAGAAAAAAATACTCATGGGAGATCTTGTCAGATTCGCCATAATATGTACTTTCATAATATGAACTTCTTATATTTTTAATATTGTGAAATTGAAAATATAGAGTGTCAAAGGTGCATCTTGAAGACTGTGCAAAAGAAAACAAGACCTATATTTTGGGACGGAGAGAGTGGTTATTACTAATTCTTAGTGAAATTTATATAAACGCGGTTGCCTTAATTGAAAATTCTCGATTCCTCCATTTTCTAGTTATCCATCAAGTTTCATAATAACAAGAATATTATTTCTTTTTGAAATTTGTTGGGAAATTCTTCTATAATTGGAATAACAAACTTATGATTAATTTCAACAGGCATGCTATTGTAGAAGAAATTGCAGGACTAGGAGGAAGGGTTCATACATGCGCTCGTAATAAAGAAGAGCTTGATGCATGCTTGCTTAATTGGAAGACAAAGGGTTATGAAGTAAGTGGATCAGTTTGTGATGTTACTGCTCGCCCCCAAAGAGACAAGCTAATGGAGACTGCAAGTGCTATCTTTGGTGGAAAATTGAACATACTTGTAAGCACATTCCTTAATTTTTATGATCGAATTCCCTTTAATCCTCGTGTTTTGTCGCTCTCTATGCACTCCATTTTTTCAATCTTTAAATTAATCATAAAAGTTATTCTTATTTACAATACAACAATATAACCAAGATAAGAAGTGACCTATTTACAAGGAAAAAAGTTTAAGTATTAGGAACTAACCATACAAGTTACAACAGCGACCTAAAATTTGAGTATTTTTCTACATTTCTATGGTTGTAAGTGGAAAGAAATATATTAACTTCTCGGGTTCTATGTGAATGTGATCGCCCATGTTGCCCATATCCAAAACCAAATACTACGCCTCCCAATGCAATATAGGTAGTTTTACGCCTCTCAATGCACTACTTTAAACGTTAATATCTCTAATTTTATCTAAGTAAAAATTATAAAAAAGTTGATATTAATTAAGCATGTATCGGGACTAATCTAACAAGATCCCATATGACTTTATTTATTCTTATGTATAAATCACAAAAGAAGATCAAAGTGAAGTGTATGAATAATGTACAAGTCAAAAGTTGCAATAGATATGAAAAGTAGTATAACCAGTTTACATACAAAAGAGTATTATTTATTTATCTATATTTGAGATTGGCAAAGAGTCAAGAAAGTAATTTAAGTGGAATGACATCATTTGGAAACTAGCAGGTTAAGTAGATGTCAAAGAGTGTTTAGTAGATAATTACTGTAACAAGTCAAGTCTACCTAGTAGATTAATTGTTTGGTATATTAGCAATTAGGACTTTAGGAGCACTAATTAGTAATGCTGTTTCCGCTAATGCTGGTGTCATAATCATAGTGCTGAGAGGAGACTTTCCGGTTCACCGGTTATGTTTACTTTTTTTCCTATCAGAGGACCAACTTAACCAAAAGTATAAGCTGATGATTAGAGCCCCGAGTTTGAATTTATATTCGATCACATACAAAGACGGGTGTTTAATGCTCTTGTTGTATCCCTTAGGTTAATAATGCAGGTGGTACCATATACAAAGAAACTCTCAACTACACAGGAGAAGATATCTCAAGTGTAATGAGTCTCTGCTTTGAATCAGCATACCATCTTTCTCAACTTGCACATCCTTTGTTGAAAGCCTCAGGGGGAGGAAACATCATATTCATTTCATCTATTGCCAGTTTCGTTGGTATTAATGTCGGTTCTGTTTGTGGAGCTTCGAAAGGTATAATCTATCGTGATACTACAATTTTACGAAACCACATCCTCTATGCTATTTTAATTATGAACTATAAGAATTACTTGTACATCAAATCGAAAACGCCATTTTATAAAGGCTCCACATAAAAAGCGGAACAAATACTTAAATTTCTCTATTAATTTTTCTTGCTGTTATTATGCAAACTATTTTATGATATTTATGCATATGCTTTGTAATTTTTGTAGGTGCATTGAATCAACTAGCCAAAAACTTGGCATGTGAATGGGCCAAAGACAATATTAGGGCTAATTCTGTGGCTCCTGGGTACATCAAAACTCCTTTGGCTGAAGGGGTAACTTCCAATAGAAAATCCTTTTTAATTGATCTCCATGTTTATATAGTAATGATCTATAAACACGTATTAGTATCAATTATCACCGTTCACTTAAAAAAGTGTCAATTTTGATTATACTGGTCTTCACTTTTGGGGAATCTCTTTACAAAACGGTTTATCTCTTTAATTTACTTGTTAAATTAGCTTAATTATGGAAAATGAAACTCTTCTATTGGTTTACATAGAAAATATCATGTTTCACAATCGACCAATTGGACAAGTTATTTAAGGTGAAATATCGTTTTGAGAAGTGGCCTTAACCCCAATAGGAAAGCTTTAAAATATTCACATGTTGAAATTTAAAACAAATATATCATAATTGGAACTAATGGTGCCAGTTTTTCCTATAAATAGATACATGATTGAACACGACCTCTAATTGTTTGTTATCAATGGACAGATTCTTAGTACAAAGGAGTATTTGGAAGCTATCGAATCTAGAACCGCCCTCGGCCGTGTAGGAGAACCCAAGGAGGTGGCAGCTCTAGTGGCATTCCTTTGCATGCCAGCATCTTCCTATATAACTGGCCAAACTATATTTGTTGATGGAGGATTTACTATCAATGGCTTTCTACCAATCCTGAATTGAGATGCCCTATTATGATCGAATCGGATTTGTCTGAACAACCCTAGTTGTAACCTTAATTGGTACTTATTTTATATAAAGGGTTTACAAGATGTACTATGGATTGAACGTTGTCGGTAATTGCGTTTCTTTGTATTGGAGTAATTGCAAATGGGAAACATTATTTTGTCTAAGATACATATCTTTGATGATAGTAACCATATATCATCATAAAATTCATGCCAATTACCATGACCATCATTGATCCTTAAATATAGTTCCTCAACATCTGAGATTGACATTTATGAACCCTAACTACTTTTTTTAAGAAAAACAAATTCTAGTTCAAACATCCAATTTATTATGGTGCCAAAGTCTATTTAAGGGCTTGCCGCTTGTGTAGCAATACTCATTGCAGATATAGTTGTTACATGTCCTACCAAGTGGTCGTTTGGTTCATATTGAAAGTTAATCACAATTGTTAGAAAGTTGTGATTAAAAATTTATGGGAATTTGCTAAAAATATTTGGTTGACAAAACAGGGGAAGTTGAACTAAACGACCAGCATATGTAAAACCTCGACTACAACTATTATTGTCTCCAACCAACTACCATCACAGCCCTAGAACACGAAACGAGCATAAATAAGAGTTCGACTTGAGGGATTCGTAATATTACCATGTGTGCAGAACACCAAAAGTTTAATCTAAGGAGGATTCAAATCATCCAAACAAATATACCAAGAAACAAAAACGACTTCAATAGAAAGACGGCAAAATCACAAGGTGTTGGATAGTCTAGTCAATAACACCTCTAATAGATAAGCTCATGAGGTTTCATGCCTGACTTCAATGAAAACCTTGCTGCCAAATAAGTCTTCAAATCGGGGACAGCTTCAATGTTCTTAGTTAATGGAGCATCAACTGTCTTTTGAGTCTCTTTCTTCTCGGCTGGAAGTTCATTCTTCTCCTGTAATTTAGAGTGCAATTCATTTGGTGAGACAACTAAACTATCGCATATAGAAGCAACCTAGCAGGAAAAAAAAACAAAATGAATATTGTACCTCCTTCTCTGCCTCGAAAAATTCTCCTTCACCCTTCTTTTTCTTCTTTTCACCTTGCTTTGCAAAGAATTTGTCATCGATGTTTGACACATCCACCCCAGAAATGTCAACTTTAGTTGAAGTACCAATTACATATGCTTGGTTGACACGCCTTAGAGGGACACCATTGATCTTGAAGGGACCTATGTGAAGCAACAGTATGTACTTATTAAGCACAATTTACCATAATATAATCATTATTTGCTAAAACAATGGCGTGCACAACCAAAGATCTCAACTGCCAAAAAGGATCAATGGAAAACACAAACAATAAACAGTTACAAGGCCAAAATATTGTTTGTGTCAAAATGATATTTAGTAAAAATGTCAGAGGCTCAATCTCAATCTGGATAGCTTTCAATGATAAGCAAGACTTTTCACAAGGCCAAAATATTATTAGTAACTCCAAACAAAAACATTAGCCTTGACTTATTGATGCCAGGAAGCATATTATCAACAATGTCAAAACCCCTCCTCCTCACTTCGAAAAATGTCCAAGAGTATGTAATGCAAAATAGATCACTTATTTCCAAACTATAATCTATAGATGTACCGTATCAATCGGATTATGTGTTCTGAACTAAGTGGTGGCAGTTTGGCACCACAAAGAAATAGCACAAATTCACAAATTAAGCATCAGAAATTCATTGCGGGCAACACTAGCTTCCTGTTTGTTTGAGTTTGACATCAACTGCACTCTGCAAGCCAGCATTTGAATCATGCATGGTATGATGGGGTACATGAAAGGTTTAACACAATACCCCTACTCCTGAACTAGTAGTATATCATACCAAGTTTTAGTTCTATCCTCAATTGCTCAAATACAAAATCATCAGAAAAATAGACACAGATAAAGCTCCACGTCCTGCAGTGAGTTATTATCAAGAATACTGACATCTCGATGGTTTTGATGTCACTTGCAGTTTTTGTTAAATGTTTCTAATTTCGCAAAAAAAGCTCCTCAAGTTCCAACAACAATTAGCCCCCCCTCTTGTAGTACTTCATCTAGAGTCAACATATAATAATGAGGTTCAAAGACAAAAGATTATATCCACTACGCCAAACTAAATTAGTATTTCACCGGAGAATGGTTTTCATGGAAAATCCATTTACATCAAAAATGTTTCCGTGGTTCGACCGAAGTAACTTTAAATACAATAGTCCTACTAGTAAACTAGTCATTTATCACTAAACCAAAAGCAAGTTATATTCAACAAGCATTGAATACCAATAAATTTAGTTTCGAGATGTCACTTATTGGTTCATAGACTGAGCAATTGAGGTTGCAAAATCGTCAATCAACATAATATTTAAATTATACTGAATCCAAATATCCAATAAAAGGATAATAAAAAAATCCATTAGGAGTCGTTTGCCACTCCTTAAATCAATGTAAGTCCGACATAAGATATTAGTACAATATAAACTAGCATAGATACATTCATAGACCCACATTTCAATCCCAGAAACCAAACTAACAAATCAAAAACAACAAAAAGAAATAAAACTCACCAGTAATAAGAAGTAACCCAGAAGTAAGCTGCTTCAAGAACACAACTCGTTTGCCCTTAAACCTCCCAGCTAACACAATCAACACTGTCCCAGGTGTAATACTTGCCCTACACACATTTCCATTTCCCCCAATTAATAACAATAACAACAATATAGCCATCTTCCCCAAAATGCTTTGAGATCAGCTAACATAAATCATCATCGAAAAACCATCGAAAAAAGAAATGTTATCGACAAATGAGAACAATTTTTTTAAAATAAAAAGCAAAAACACATAAACACGAACACAATTAATACCCAACAACAACAAAGCCTTAATCCCAGAATGCTTTCGGGTCAGCTAACATGAATCGTCGTCAAAACTAGAGGTGTTCAACGGGCCGGGGCGGGTCACAGAAAAGCCATAACGGGCCGTGTAAGGTCAGGATCAGTTTACCACACTCTTTAAACCCGCCCATATTAGTTTTAAACAGAGCCCGTTTGAGCACGCCCCTCTAAGGCCCGCCTACTAAACGGGCCGGATCAGGGCTGAAAATGGGTACTTAGTATTTCCATCAAAACAATAAAATAAATTAATACTCAACAACAACAACAATAAAGTCATATCTTCAAAATGCTTCCGGGTCGGCTAACATGAATCGTTATCGGAAACCATAGAAACAAGAAAAATCATAAAATACAAACACACAGAAGCAAAATTAATACTCAAATTAAGTAAATTAAATCCATTCATGAAAAATTAAAATGAGATTATACCTGAGCTTAGTGGGTTTAGGTTTGCGCTTGTTGATCAAAGGCTTTTTGACATCATCGGCGGGATAATACTTGGCTGGTTTCTCCGCCGTGAGTGGTTGCGCAGCCTTAGGTGGGTGGGTAGGGAAAACGCCGCCATTTTTGGTCTTAATAGCCCAAAGACCTCTCTTATGGTACATTTGTGAACGGCTGTATTTGCCGATTCCTTTGACGAGATCTGGGTTTCTGCTTGTTTTCCTTGGTTTCGCCATTGTTGCGCAAGCTTCAAGGCGGAGCTAGGGTTTTGGGAGTGGAGAAATGGGTGGGGAAATGAAAACCCTAATTTTGTAAACGAAGGTTTTGAGTAATAGTTGGGGGGAGCTAGGGTTAAGGATTGGAGTGTATGAGTTAGAGGCCCAATAATAGAAGGCAAGTTATAGATGAGATGGAATTAACAAAGGCCAATAAACAAATGGGTAACCACTAACCAGCCCATTTGACTATGTTTTGGATATATGTTGTACGGATACGGATATGGATATGGATACAATAAACGGATATAAAAACTGAAAAGTGAAATTAGCCTTGTAAGGATATTATGTTCTATCATAACCAAAAAATATGGAAACTGGTCTTGTTTGAAACGCATATGCGACGAAGTGTTTGTGTGATATAGATGTTTTAGTCAAATGTGGACATCCTACAATAGTAATTATCATGTTCTACCCACCAAATATGTCGATATTTTAGTTTGTAAGAGTACATTATATTTCCTTCGCTTTTTTATAAAGCACTATCTGTTATGGGAATTATTTTCTATTTAACTTAGGACATTTGATCATTTGACTTTTAATGGTAGGTTTAACGTGTTGGGTGTTAATAGAGACTAGAGAGGGCAGCTCATTTATCGAAGCTAAGTCATTCATTACTAGAGAAAGCAATGTCATCCACATAAACCAGAAGAAGGGAGCCTCTGGCCACAAGGTTAAAACAGGAAGCAGGAGCAAGGGAACGAAGAAGCAAAGGAGAAAGGATTGTGCTAATGTATAACGTAGCTTGGGGGCGAGTAAATTGGGAGTTCGAACTGGATAAAACTTTCCTAAAGTTCATGATTCTACTAGCCCGAGCAAGCTTCAGATAGACTTGGGAAGGTGTCCCAATCAACCCTAACGGGCAAATTGTCGGACACGGTTTTTTTCACCCTTTCGTGTTCTATTCAATTTTGGGTTTCTTCCACTTATAAATGTATAAAATTTTGTTTTACTTAATGGATTGACATATTAAGCAAAGCGAAAATTGATAGATCTTGAGAGAGGATAAACCTTGAAAGAGAATGGAAATCCCTTTTGTATCATCATCTCAACGTGTTTTAATGTCCTCGTGTACATTTGTAGTTTTTCGCTCGCATCTCAGGTTTCCTTGCTATTTCTTGGGTGATTTTTTATTACTTATTCTTATTGCTCTTTATCCATTGCTATGCCAGCTATACTCTGTATTGCACTTTTTGTTAGCATTTAAAGTAAGTCGTATATCCTTAGAGTTGCAAAGCCACCTAATTAATTAATGTTAATAATCTTATTTTACTATTCTTCTCTCTATCATTTCCATGCTCTTCATAGTTTTTACTCTTGCTCTATGACCTTTTTGTGTTTTACTAGCTAGGTCGAAGTGGAAAAGCAAACTCTATAAAATAAAGATTTATATAAATAAAGAAGACTACGGAAGGGAGGATGGGAAGAATTGTTAGTATGTTTGGGTTTTGTTGTATTTTTATCAAAATTTAAAACTGTGAAAAACAGTTAATTATAGAAGCAGAATTGTGCTATCTAATTTTGGATTTTTCTTTTTTAAAAAAATTATCATTGATTTTTGGTGTCCCTTCTCTCCCCTTACAGAATCAAGAAAAAAAACATAGTTGTTGAATCTCTTTTCTATAGGAGAAGAGGATGACACCAAAAATCAATATCCATTCTTTTAATTCAAATTTTATGGTACAACTCCCTCTCCATAACCAAAACACATCAAACAAATTAACGATTCTTCCTTCTTTTTTTCATAATCCAACTTTATATGATAATTTTGACACACATTACGTGCATTTTTCTAGTATAACAGGAATGGAGGCTTGGTGTTATCTCAAATACGCAATTGATGGAAGCCTCTAACTTCCATAGAGTACTCACCTCATTGTTACCCTATCTTGGCTGTTTTTTAGTACTTATGGACCATTTCACACGTCTCTGTATGATGAAGATTTTCAACTTTCATCTGATACCATTCATGTTCATGTTTCTATCTAAGCTCTAACTTTATTCACACATTTGTAGCTGGATGTGGAATCGACACGTGGCATATACACCAATATTACTCTGAAAAATCAAATCTGTGACTGTAACCCCATATATGGTCTTTGAGCTTATTATAAATCTGCTTAAACCTGAAGGTTAATTACAATATAGAAAATTCTACTTTTTTAAGTTTTCCTTTCTTTTCTTAATTTTTTTTTTCTATTTCCTTTTTTTAGTTGTTCCTATATTCTGAAAACAATTATGGAGGGTAAATCAATTAATATTGGGAATGATAGGCGATGGTCACTCCAAGGAATGACTGCTCTGGTCACTGGTGGTACCAGGGGAATTGGGTATCAGCAATTACTCTTCTTACTTCTATGTTTATTCTTTTCGTTTGTTATAATAGTTTAGCGCATGTTCTCTTCACCTGAACTTATTAAACTTGAGCATTGCGTATTGAACCTTATTTAAAGTTTACGTACCTTATTACACGTTATTAGACCTCATCATACCTTAATAGTTCACCGTGATGGAATTTATGCATGTTTCATTAACAATCTTCTATTGAAATTCGACACGGATGGTCGATTCTCTCCTTTCTTTTGTTCTAGTAAGTTCAGTTTAATTCAATTTAGTTCAAAAAATACGCAAAAGCCTTCTTGAGTGAAAGTTTGTTACAAATAAATCAAGATGAATATGCAGGCATGCAATTGTGGAGGAGCTTGCAAGATTTGGAGCAAGTGTGCATACATGTGCCAGGAATGAAGATGAACTTAATGCTTGCTTGCTAGATTGGAAGGCAAAGGGTTTGCCTATAAGTGGCTCATTATGTGATGTTTCTTCTCGACCACAAAGAGAGAAGCTTATGGAAACCATCAAATCTATCTTTGATGGAAAATTGAACATACTTGTAAGTTGTTAGCACATTTTCTACTCGAATATATTTAGTGGTTGTTTGGTTGACATGAGAAAACATGGGAAATAGAAATTCCTAGGAATTAGAAAATAAGTGAGTTGTTTGGTTGACAATCCAATGACAAAATGGAGGAATTAGAAATTCCTATCAAATCTATCTTTGATGGAAAATTGAACATACTTGTAAGTTGTTAGCACATTTTCTACTCGAATATATTTAGTGGTTGTTTGGTTGACATGAGAAAACATGGGAAATAGAAATTCCTAGGAATTAGAAAATAAGTGAGTTGTTTGGTTGACAATCCAATGACAAAATGGAGGAATTAGAAATTCCTAGGAATTTCAACTTCCCACAAAATGGAGGAATTTATTTACCTAGCTCCCCCTAGGTAAATAGAAATTCCCATGGGAATTTAATTCTCCCATTGTCAACCAAACACTATAACCAAATTCCCATGAATTTCATTAGGGAATTTATTTCCTATGAATTGCAATTTCATGGGAATTTTAATTGCCCACATAAACCAAACGACCACTTAGATTCTTATTACTCAATCTGTTTCAAAATAATTTGAAATTTGCCTTTTGCAGTTAGGAAGCAAGATACTATCAATTTATTCAGTATTCTTAACTTCTGTATCAACAAACAATACGTATGAAAATTTGATGTTTTGGAATACAAATTGAGAGAGATCTTACACAATTTTATATACGATTATATATTTCTATTATACTTCTTAAAAAATTTAACTCCGGTCTTTGGAATATACAAGTGAAGTATGGTCAAAATTTTGTGAAGTTTTACTAGAAAAGTGTAAGCTAAATTAAAATTTAGTGAGTATACCAGTCTTAAATAAACGTTGAACCAAAGTATGAAGATTAGTATGAAACGGAGGAAGGCCAGTTCTCCAGGAATAAAACAATAAAAGTTCAAATCAATTATTTCCGCTCACACTTTTAGTGAAATAATCTTATTTCAGTTTGATTCAGTCTAATATATAAAGCCGATATAGCATTTTTTATCGAGCATTATTATAATGTATGTTAGACAAGTCAAGTATGCCAGCTTGGCAAGTTGCGGATTGCCTAATTATCCATGCCTAATCCTGATTATATAGGCTTATGTACATGCCTTTGGCTTTAGGTGAATAATGCTGGTATTTGTAAAAGAGTTGAAACTGTAGAAGCCACAGCTGAGTATTACTCTATGACAATGGCAACCAACTTTGAGTCAGCTTACCATCTATCTCAACTTGCACATCCACTCTTTAAGGCCTCAGGGCAAGGCAACATTGTCTTCATTTCATCGATGGCGAGTATCATGGCGTTCGATGTTGGATCTGTTTATGGAGCAACGAAAGGTACATTCCAACTTGGTTACTTCTTGGAATCAAAAATACTTCATCCGTTTCATAATTCTTGCAACTAAAGCCCTACAAATTTTTTGATAATAAGTTACATTATTTCATGACTTTGCAGGAGCAATGAACCAACTGGCCAAGAATTTGGCATGTGAATGGGCTAAAGATAATATTAGGGTTAATTCTATTGCTTGTGGAGTCATTTGGACTACTATGACTGAGGTACTCATGTTATTTCCTATTTCTAGAAAAGATATTGTTGCTGGTTTTCATAATGAATATATTCTGTATAAATATGACTATTTTTATATGTACTCCTAATTATTATACAACCTAATTATCGGAATTCTAAAATTTTAAAATCAAAAACGGTGAAATTAGCAGTAATACTGAACAATCGTTAAAAATTTATTTTTGTATTGGGTTAGAAAAAAGGTCGAATGGAAAAAAGACTCACTCATGAAGAAGAGAGACTTATTTGTGTGGGCTCACAACAAGTAAAATTCATTAAAAATTCATGAGCTATTTGGTCAATTGGAAACATAAGAGCATCAATAATGCTGAGATTAAAAAAAAATCTCAATCTTCTCTTTCCTCATTTCTCTCTCCTCCACATCACCAATTGAGATTTTTCAATTGAGAATTTTTTTCCACTTCTTAACACTGAGCTTTTAAAAATTCTCAATTCTATTATCTCTCTTACTTTTTGCCTACCCCACCACATTTTCTCTCTCTTCACCCAATTTCAATACTACACTATATATTAATTTATTATAAATTGTTATTAGTAAATTGTATTATTAAGGTGATTATTATTAATTAATATGAATTAAAAATAAATTTAAGTAATAATGTATATATTAATCTCGTTAATTCTTGTTAATAATTTATTAATCATAAAGCTATAAAATTAGTATGAATATTAATCGATAATTAAGCTTAACATAAAATTAAAGTTGTTCAAAATATATTAATATGGGTGTCTATTTATAGAGGATGAAAAATCATGAATTTTGATAATTTTTGTTTTTTTTTTTGATTTTTCGTTTACGAGATATTAGCCGTGGAAGTTTTTTATCCATAAATTAAAAGAAAAACTGTCGACCAATGACAGGGCGCTAGCTGGACTGACGCGCGTCAGACCCAGCTGGCAGCCTTCAATTTTTTTGTGCGTTTTGGCGTTAAAACGGCAGCAGAATTTCTTTCACCCATTGCGTTTTGCTGCTTCTATCTTTACTAGTGGGCCCCTCTCATACAATTGAGATTTCTCAAACAAATCTCGGTCTCAAAAATCTCAATTGCTGAGATTTCTCAACATAAGCATTAAGAGGGATTTTTAATCTCAAAAAAATCTCAATTGGTGTTCTCATAAACATTTAAGAATTTATACTCATATATTCCATTCGTCCTATCTATGATTTGATTTTGGTAAAATAATTGAAACACAAAACACAAGATCGACCATTAACAATTTTACTACAAATATTGTATACATTAATACGAATGTAACAAATTCTACTATAAATTTCTAAAATTATACATGAAGTATTACAAGACAGATGGAGTAATTAATTACGTAATATATACATAATTTCTTTATTAAAAAAACTTGGTGTCTAGGTCATTGTGACAAGATCAAACACTTTGGGGCTGTTTGTTTAGAGGGATAAGGGGATGGGATTGGGAGTTTATATCCCCATGGATAGTATTCCCATGTTTGTATGGGATGATAGCTAAATTCCCATGGATTGGAAATGAGATTAAACCCCCTCTTATCCCACCAAAATAATACCTAGGGGGGCAGGGATTAGGGAGGGGGATTAAATTTTATAAGGAAATGTCTATTTTACCCTTAATGAAAATAAAAGGGGTGGAGAGTTAGTAAGGGTATCTATGTAAAATTATCGTTTGATCCCACTTTATCCCCAACTCATATCAAACTAGGGATAGAGATTATTTTATCCTTATTCCACCTACCAATTTCCAATCCCACTCCCACTCTCTAATCTCCAAACTCTCATTCCCTCATACCAAACGCCCCGTTAAGCCATATCCCATAGAGCATATAAAAGTCCTGATATGACAATTGACAACACTACTGTACTAACGATAAGTTTGTGTTGGAATTGTCGTCATCAAATTCAAATCTATCAACATTAGCAACTTAAGTAGAACTCGTTTGTTTGAATGGGTGAGAATGATAATATACAATAATGTAATTGGAATTCAATTTTATGAAGATGTTTGGTTGACATGGAAATTAAATATTTATTGAAATTTGTAGTTTATTGGAACTTAATTCCTATAATGCATTTTCCATGATATTGTCAAAAGTTGTTTGTTACCAAGAAGGGGGTTTAGTAAGATAATTCCTATATTTAGTAGGCTTTCAAGTTTATAGGATTTTGCATTTCTTTCATTTTGTGATGCCACCAAACAACTAACACAAAATGCAATTCATGAGAATTTTAATTTCCTAGGGGAAATGAAGGCAACCCAACAAGGCACAAGTCTTGCTGCCACTTACCAGTCACATAAGATGATCAGATAGATTTTACCAGTTAAATTAGTTCCCATCCATAATTAAGGTTTTATAAATTGTCAAAAGGAATACTTATGGATTGGTTCAAGCAAATTGTTATCTGAAAATGAGATATTAGATATTGCAAATAGTGGTTAATGGCTTGATGCATCGTACACCAAGTAGGTGCAAGTGCATCCGTTTGACCAACATTTTTTTTTTTCTATTTTCATGTATGAACAATCTAATATTAGAATATAAATATAATTTTTTTTTAAAAAATCAATAAAAATGTACTCCCTCCAATTCTTTTTGTTTGTCTCAATTACTGTAGCTCCAAATGCCAAGAAAGATGATGTTATACGCATGTGGGTGGGGCTAACAATTAAGGAGTCTACTTATTTGATAGTAAATGTGGTTATTAAAGTAGGTGAAAGAGTACATGTGAGACTAAAAAGTGATAATTTTCTTATTTATGGAAAGATGAAAAAGTAGGACAAACAAAAAGAAACGGACAAAAACGGAAAGTAGGACAAACAAAAAGAAACGGAGAATACTTATTTACGATAATTTGTACCTCCGCTAGTATAACTTTATTTTTTGGTAAATGACAGGATCTTAGAAGCCAGAAGGAATATATGGAGGTTGTCCAATCTCGTATTGCTCTAGGACGTGTAGGGGAACCTGAAGAAATTTCATCGTTAGTGGCTTTTCTATGTCTACCTGCAGCTTCTTATATAACTGGACAAACTATTACTGTTGATGGAGGTTTCACAATCAATGCCTTCTTACCGGCCGTTCTTATCAAATGAGGATATGAAACACGGAATCTATATGACTTATTTCTATGCATCTATCTATGCTAGATTGTACTCGTGCTAAAACACGTGATATATGTCAAAAATCGAAAGCTAAAGAATTGTTTTTACAGTTACTTTAATTTAAAACCCTAGTTTGAATGGTTTTAAAGAGTCCATGATAACAATTATAATTAGCTTTGAAAACTATTAACTTGTGATTTAAAAATTGTGACATTGTATTAAGAAGTAACATGAATTATGCATGTCAAAATATACTTTTTATAAGTGGAAATTGGCAGTTTAACATCCTATATATGGAGATTCTTTTTTTGGTGCATTCATAAAAATTATGAGACAAAGTTGTTAATTGTGTTATTCACAATAATATTAATTTAGTATACTACTATAAAAGACATTAGCTAAAAACCGAAGTATCCAAAATAAGCACAATTAAAACAAATGCCTATAATAAAAAATATACTCTTGTTATATCTAAATAAAGGAAAAAAAAATCAAATAAATGCTTATAGTAAAAAGCTGACAAAATATAACAGTAGCATATTTTTAATGAGAGAATGGCCAGAATGCCATGTGGACTTTAAAACGTGGGCTAAATGACAAATGAAAGACGAATTTTGTTTTATTAAAAATTATCAATATTAATTAATTGATATATTAACAAATAAAATTATTTTTCCAATGATGTGTCATGCTCTCACAATTTCTATCGAATTTTTGTATCATGTCATTAAATTATTAATTGAAAATATACAAGATGATCCAAATTATTTCCTGCTACAGAAGATACTATAATAAATGTGCACGGAATATTATTATTGAATATTTACGGATATATTCAGTACTATGGTATATGACATTGTTTACATATTTTTTTGGTAAGGTAACCATATCTATTTGATTTCGGCAAATTAAATCTATAAGTTTATAATGTAAATTCAAAATAAATTTAGTAGAAAATTGTGCATATTTGTATAATGATCTATATATGGAAACATGTCACACTTGTTCTCTTTATATTAAGTTAGTATAAAAGATGGTATGACATATATATAGGTACATCTAATCTATAATGGTTCAGTGAAGGCTAAAGAGGGGCTTATGAAAGTTATCAACGATGTCTTATTACACATGTACTATTGAGAGGAGAAATTGGAAATTACATCGTCATGATGTTACATTTGAAGTGATAAACTATAATTTCAAAATGTAATCGCGTTCTCGTAAACTCACCAATGTTTACAAGATGTTGAATTGAAAGTTGATTGGAACCTAGCTATAAGATGGTTCAAAATTTAAGGTTGTTGACTTTGTATTATTGTTAGACTTGTGTTGGTTAATATACTAGTACTTCAAAATCACTGCTTTGAGTCTTTTACAGCTTATGTTATTTGGAAATGTAGAGATCTACTTATAATCTCTATCCTATAAGCGAAGAGGAGGGGGACACGAATAATCATGTTTATCTTTTTTTTAATTGCTAATTAAATAGAACAACTCTCTCCATAACTAACTCTTTTCACATTTTAAAATTTTGAATAAAGAAATACAAAATACCCTAAATAAACTAAATGTTATATTTTTATGTAGAATTTTACCTGAGTTCACACACATCGCGTGCATATAAGTCTAGTGTATCTATAAGGGGGGGGGGAGACCAAAATAATAAAAAAATAAAAATAAATCAAGGAAGTTATTAAGTAGCGTAATTAAGTTTTATTTTCAAACTTAGCCATCAAATTTTTAGCAAAAAAATATTTAAAATATCAAACTAAAATATCTAAAAATCCACAAAGTAAAAACAATTTTTAAAAAAATATATCAATGGTTATATTTTCTTGAGATCTATAAATAGACACCCATTTTGATAAATTTTTATATACTTTTGATTTTTAAAATTTTCAAATACCGGAGTAATTGATTGCTCATGAGTGAAGGTGCATTTGATCAAATTGATCATGAAACATGCTAAACTATTTTAGGATGAGTTAGAAAGTGGTATAGAGAGAGGGATGTTACTCATGATGAGTGATGATGCTAATGATATCTTCCAATAATCTTTTGTAAGATTCTTTTGTCTTCTTTGGCATTTTGTTTTTAAATCACTGTTGCTTATCTACTCTCGAATATTTATTACTCTTTTTATGTATTTAAATTATTTCACTATTTAAACTCTTTCGAGATTACAATTACACCATCCAAAGTATGAAAAATGTGTATACACTTACTGGAAAAATTACAATGTAGTTTCTCCCAAATCGTTACATATATGGCTAGTAGGTTAACAAGTTAAGATCTTTCAATTAAATCAAAATATGAGTATAAAAATAATGGCTGATTTTTTAAAAAATGAAGTCGTTTTACAAACGTATACCTACATATCCATATTATTAAAGTCCACATTTTTTGTC
Source organism: Patellifolia procumbens (assembly GCA_947645195.1). NCBI lineage: Eukaryota > Viridiplantae > Streptophyta > Magnoliopsida > Caryophyllales > Amaranthaceae > Patellifolia > Patellifolia procumbens. The sequence continues at coordinate 62,024 of CANSGD010001174.1, forward strand.
GAATATTTGACAGTATTTTTCAAATTTTCACCCAAATTAATAACTAAGGTGATTACTTGTTAAGTGTCTATTTGTTAGATGCTTTATTGTATCTAACTCATGTAATTGGTACCATTTGCACGTAGCTAGATTGGAGCCATTTTTTCAAAAAAAAAAGGGTATTGTTTTAATATATGTTAGTATTGCCATATGTCAATTTATATTCAATTTAGTATTAAACAAAATTTTCTAGAATCAATTAATCACTTACTAGTACCAACTAAACACTTCGTAATTCTTATATAAATAATCAAATGCACCATTGCATATAATTTTCATTATTATACAAAAGTACCAATATATCAACCGATTGGTAACAATATACTCCCTCCGTTCCCTTTTAATTGTTATATTTTGTCGTTTGACACTGTTAATAAATTTCACATGGACTATCATGTGTGATCTGTTGGGTTTGAATTCCCAACTAGCATAACACGGCGAGTAGGGTTCGGAAAATGCGTTGTGGGTCTCGTGCAAATAAAGGAACGTGAAGGAAAAGAAAACGGGAAACTTGGCAGCCTACGCCCGCAGGTCGCTCCGCTGCCGAGCAGTTTGTCTGGCAAACATTTTGTTATCTTTTGTTTTTTCTGGTTTTGCTTATTGTTCTTAGATCTTGTTTCCTTAATTTTAGTTAGAGTAGGATAATCTATTTTCTAAGTCTAGGACAATATTAGATCCTAACATAAAAAGAGATAAGATATTATTTGTTAATATTATCTTATGAAGTATCTTTTAGTGTTAGTTTTGTATTAGGAATATAGTTTTTCTAACCTTTATATGATGAAAGTATGATGCCAATTTTAATATAGAGAAGTCTCAATTGAGAAAGTTTATTCATGAATTGCTAAGAGTTGTTGCTCATGTAAATTATCGAAATTGTGTAGAGAGGTTTTTTACCATACTTGTTAAGAGGGATTTTTATAGTACAAGAGCTTTTTGCCTTTTAATTCTCAAAGTTTGCACTTTTATTTTTTGTCTCATAGATTCTCGTGTTATTGTGGGTATTTCGCATCCGCTAGTGCCTTACATGATATATATATTAATGTGGGATATTGGTTGATTCATCTTGATATGTACTTTCGAAATATATTTTTTATAATTTTTATAAATACGTAACTAGACATATAAAGGTTCAAACATTTACATTGTCAAAAGTGAAAAGGTAAAGTGTAACAATTATTTAGAAATGGATAGAGTATCAACAATTATTACTTTAAAGTAACTATCAAAGGGATACTTAGGGCCTGTTCATTTCAGCTTAATTTCAGTTCAGTTCAGTTCAGTTCAGCTCCAATCAGTTCAGTTCAGTTCAGTTCAGCTCCAATAAGTTCAGTTCAGTTCAGACTTAGGGATGTCAATGGCGCGGGGCGGGGCGGATGTTGGCATTCCTATCCTCATCCCCGCCTAGAACAATCATCCCCATCCCCGCCCATCACCCATGGCGGGGGGAAATATTGTCCCCATCCCCGCCTCAACGATTACAAGCTAAAATATATCCCCACCCCATCCTACGCGCGAATCCCTTCACCCCCGCCCCAATCTCTGCTCACTTCCTGCAGCACACTGTTCATTGCCTCACGCCCATTGTACCAATGGGATCATTTAGGGCCCAAAAAAAATAGCAACTTATATAAAAAAATCTGTAGAATAAAAAATAATTTTCTTCTAGCCTTCTGATATCACGTATTTATATAGAGTTTTCTCCCTTATTTACAAGCTAATTTGTGCGTCATTGGAGCTCTTGGGAGCTATTTTGTGCTAACTTTCGTTTGTAGTTGTGGTTTCGTGTTTTAGTATTGAATTGCAGGTTTTATGGAGTTTTCTCCTTATTCCCGAGCCTTTTGGAAGCAACCACGGCTTTACGAGATGTTATGAGGCACGTAGGATGGCTCACGAGCTTTATGGATAGTTTAGGAGGTCCCAAGACCCCTAAACGTGAAGATTAGAGAGCCAAGGAGTCAAAGGAGGTTTCCGTGCACTGATCGGGCAGAAATGGCCCGATCGGGCGAAGTATTTATGATCGGGTATGAAAGTCACAGACCCGATCGGGCAAGTCTTGCCCGATCGCATCGGGCGAGCACATATGCACCAGGCCCGATCGGGTGTTCACCACCCGACCCGATCGGGTGGGCTGCTCATAGCTCTCGTTGAGTTGCTGCTTGCGAGGAGACCGTGTTGGCCCAATTTGTCGCCAGACCCGATCGGGTGGGTGCCCATGGCCCGATCGGGTGGGCCTCAAAATCCCGTCAAACGCAGCGCTGCTGCCATGCTAAAGCCCAAACGCAAGTTGACTGTTTTGCATTTGACCCGATCGGGTACTGTGCTCGGGCCCGATCGGGTCTGACACCATTTTACGCGGATTTCGCCTTTTGTTTCCGTTTTTAGTTAACTTGAGGGGTATTATAAATACCTTTTTCCACATCATTATTTGACATCTTTTATTCATCTTTCATTAGGTTTAGACTAGTTTTATTCTTCATTGTTCTTAGTTTAATTCAAACACTTTAGATTAATTTAGAGGTGATCAAACCTATTTCAATTTCAATAAAGTTCCTGCTTTCCGTCAATTGGTATTCTTTCTTACCCTAATCTCTTTTATTATTCTTGATTGCTTAGTTTATTTATTTAATCGTTCATGATGCAATTGTTAGGGTTTCCAATTAGTTTTGTCGTTGTTAATTCGATCATGTCTGAGTAGTCTCTTTCTAGGGTGTTAGATAGGAAAGCCATGTTTATACCATGATTGCGATTTAGATTTCTATCAATTTCTAGGGCTTGATTAGGGTGATTGTGATGTGGTTTGTTCTTTATTGAGTAATTAACGTTATTGCGCAGTTTCGTTGGTTGCTTGTGGTTAATAGTTGTTTGCACAGATCCGTCTTACGACTAGAGGCCTAGGACAAGTCAGTAGTTCTGATTACGTTAGTGAATATGCGGCGTATGTTGAACTATGAGCGTTGAGTCTTAACCATAGCTCAACATAGGCTCTAATCACCCGATTCTTGACTTAGGTTTTGGTAGTAGTTGACCCTATTTGATTGGTATAAGCATGGTGGACCGACCTAATACCCTAGGTTTTTATTCCATAGTTTAATCCTCAATTTATTCCGTCTTCTGTAGTCTATTCTTTAGTTTAATTAATTCCTTCCTGATTTCATCTGGAGTAGCTGAATTGGTTGAATATTGATTTAGAAACTCTGTCTCCTTTTGGATTCGACCCTGCTTCCACTGACTACCTAGTTAGAGGTCCGTAGGTTTATTTTTGATTAGGTGACACGACTAAAACCTATCACATTTTGGCGCCGTTGCCGGGGAGACGGCTAGTTCTCTAAGTTTTTATTTATTTATTTGGTCTACTTCTCTGTACCTCATTGGAACTTCATTGTTTCAATCGAGGTACCCCTTACTGCTATTTTTTGTTTCTTTTGTATGCCCAGGTCCCAAAGAAACGGTTCCCCCATTCCAGCGGACCTTGATCATGATAGGACAATTAGGCGGATCCGAAAGATAAAGCAGAAAGACAAGCAGTCTGTTCAGCTGAACACCTCTGGAACAGACACCTTGAGTTCAGTCATGTCAAAGTCACTGAAGTCATATGGGGTGCCCAACCCAGATGGTCTCTCCACTGGACCTACTATGCCCACCATCGCCGCTAACAACTTTGAGATTAAGCCTGGACTCATCAGCATGGTCCAGCAAAATCAGTTTGGTGGGCATCCTACTGAAGATCCGGCAAATCATTTGCAACGGTTTCAACAACTTTGTCGAACCGTTAAACATGCCGGCGTCACTCCAGATCAGTTAAAAGTCATGTTGTTCGAGTTTTCTTTGAGAGATAGAGCCCAGAAGTGGTTGAACGATGTGCAGGAAACTGAATGGAGTGAGATTTCTGCTGCGTTTCTGAGAGAGTATTACCCACCTACTAAAACAGCAGAAATCAGAAATAAACTAGCCACGTTTTCCCAAGAGCCTGATGAAACATTAAGGGAAGCGTGGGCTAGGTTTAGAGATTTACAGAGAGAGTGTCCACACCACAACATGGACAAATGGTTCTTGACGCAGACATTTTACAATGGTCTGCAGCCTCAGACGAAGAGTATTGTTGATTCGTCTGCAGGAGGAGTTTTTCTGGATAAGGAAGTGGATGTAGGCTACGAGTTTCTATCAAACCTCGCAGCCAATGATCATTCCACTTCCCGAAGCATTACGAGGAAGGTACTGGAGGTAGATGCCATTGCATTATTGACTTCGCAGATGGCGAAGCTGAGTCAGCAGATTAACACCTTCCGTTCCTCTTCCTCAGCAGCACCCCCTTTGAGTATCAATGCTATGTCTGCAGTAGCACCCATTACCTCATCTTACTGCGAGGTATGTGGTGTTCAGGGTCACTTTGGGCATGACTGTCAGTTCAGTCAATTTCAGATGGAGCAGGCCAATGCCTTCCAACAAATACCACAAACCTTCCCCCCTCCACATAACTACCAAAATCCACAAAACTATCAACCTCCACCTCCACAAAACTATCCTAAACCCTCATACCATCAAACCCCACAAAATTTCAATAGACCACCACCACAAAACTTCCATCACCATAACAACTTCCAAACTCCACAAAACTTTCCCACCCCACCTCCACAAAACAACAACCCACAAGAGCCCCCCATATCTGAAGTGATGAAACTGATGTTAAGCATGCAAAAGGCAAATGAGGAGGCACAAAGAGCCCAAGAGCGACAGATGCTAGCCATGCAAAGATCTAATGAGGAGGCACAAAGAGCCCAAGAGAAAAGCATCAAACTTCTCGAGGCTCAAGTTGCACAATTAGCAAGCTCTAATGCTCAGAGGCGGCAGGGGGAATTGCCAGGGCAACCCGTTCAGAGAGAACATGTGAATGCCATCACTCTTCGTAGTGGCATTGCATATGATGCCCCTCCAGTGCCCATTGATGAGGTTACCCCGACTGCAGGGAAGAAGAGGGTGGTAGAGGAAGGAAAAAGAAAGAATTCGACGTCTGAAGTCGATTTGTCTGCAGAAGCTGAACAGACAGGGAAGAAAAAGGAGAAGGTTTCTGAAACGCCTTTTACACCAAGGCTACCTTTTCCTCACAGGATGCAACAGTCCAAGGTCGATCAGCAGTTTGGTAAGTTCTTGTCTATGGTCAAGAACCTTGAGGTAACGATTCCATTCACAGACTTAATTACCCAAGTGCCTGTTTATGCCAAATTTCTGAAAGACATGATTACTAAGAAAAGAGACTTTGGTGGGGTAGAACGTGTCGCTCTTACTGAAGAGTGTAGTGCTTTTATTCAAAATAAAACCCCACCAAAGTTAAAAGATCCTGGTAGTTTTTCTATACCCTGCCATCTTGGACCTATTTTTATTGATAAGGCTTTGTGTGATTTAGGTGCTTCTGTTTCTGTTATGCCATTGTCTGTTTATAAGAAACTGAACATGGGAGCCCTTAAATGCACACAAATCACTTTACAGATGGCGGATCGTTCTATAAAATACCCTCTAGGTGTTTTAGAGGATGTTCCTGTTAGGGTTGGGAAATTCTATATCCCTGTTGATTTTGTGGTATTAGATATGGATGAGGATGCACAGATCCCTATTATCTTAGGTAGGCCGTTTTTGTGTACTGCTGGTGCTGTCATTGATGTCAAGTTTGGGTCTTTAACTCTTAGTGTTGGTGATGACAAAGTGATGTTTAAACTAACCAATGCTGTTAAGGCACCTATGCTTGAACAATCTTATTGCAGGGATAAGGTTTTAGATGAAGTAGGGGTGGAGAAGGCTCCAATTCCACCTAAGGTTGTCTCACCGTCTGGAGGCATAGTCAAGAACATTTGGAGGAGAAAGATGTTTGATGAGGGTGGCACTCATTGCCAAGCCCCTCCTATTTGAGAGAGGGAGGATTATGGTCGTGCGGGACCTTTATAAACCAGCGCTGTGCGAGAGGCAACTCGTATTTCTTTTCTTTCCCTTTTCCTTTTCTTTTTCCTTTTTTTTCTTTTTGTGAGCGAGAGTGAGGGTACTAACATTGTTGTTTTCCTCTTAGCATAGTCCTTATCACCTTTTGGCATTGAGGACACTGCCAAGTTCAGCTTGGGGGAGGAGTTCTGTTTGTATTCCCTATCTCTTTTACTGCTTTCTAGAATAGTTTTACTGCTTTCGAAAAATACTGAAAAAAATCAAAAAAAATATGGTTCCCATGACTGGTTTAGTTGCCTCCCTGTGCCCCTGTTGTGCTCTATTTGAAATTGGTTTGACTCTGTTTTCTGGATAGCTGGGCATTTGCGATCTTGAGGCTATGATTTGATGTTTGATTGCTATGATTTCGAGCATTTTTGGATTATATTAGACCACTTTGTGCTGCATACCTGAATTGGTTAGACTGTGAGGCCTCTTTGTAGCCTATTGGATTCATATTATTATCCAGTCTATTCTTGTGTGTTAGTTCCTCTTTAGTGGATTGATCTTGACTTTGACTTCGTACTTGTCTGATTTTAGATGACTTGTAGCATGTGCTGCGATAGAGGCGTTCTTTTGTCTTATTCTTGAGCTTCAGAGTGAGTTTTTGATATACTTTTATCCTCCTTAGCCCCGCTGAGCCTAATGACTTGTTTCGTGTTACTTAAACCCCTATTACGAGCCAAAAGCCTTCACTTGATATTATTCCAAGCCTAGCTTGGGGGAGCTTTTGTATGGGTTGAGTTTGAGATTAGTTTGTTGGTTTAGTTTGGTTTTTGAGGAATTTAAAAGTGTATTTGCTGTGGTTTGAGAGTGAGAAAGAGAAAAGAAAAAGCAAGTTTAGAGTTGCGTGAATGAAGTTCAGAAAAATGAAATGAAAATTCAAAAGAATTCTAGTTCTTTCATTCACGTACGTTCATAAAAGAATATTCGCTCCATTGCTAGAAAATTGGGTTTGTTATGCGCTTTTCATTGATTTATGAGAGTTGGGTTATTTTACATGGTTTTATGGTGGTTGTTGGGAGTTGTGAAGGCCATCTTAGGCCTTGTTTGAATGGTTTATGCTCCCCCTTTCTTGGTTTTTCCACCACATTACCCAAAAGTATCCCCTACCTCTCGCCTAAGCCCCATTACAACCCTATAAAGTCCTCTTGAGCTCGTGTCTGCAATGTTCATTTGATTGATTTCGAGTTAGTTTGTCAAAGTTAAAGAGTATTTCTGCTAATTGAGTCGACTTGACTAGGATGAGCGTCATTGAACCTTCCTAAACACATGAGAGTGTGAGTGGGAAGGGTATTATGGTCGGGTTGGTGAGTGTTCGGGCACATTCTTTGCCTGCCAGAAAATTGAGAGGAGTGACACCCTTGTGAGTGCCTTTTCAGGACTTGTATGCTTTGTGGATGCTTGAGTTTGATAAATTGCTTGAATGGTTGGTGGTTGGATGGATTTGATGAGCCAAACTTGAATTATGCCTGCTTGAACGATTCTTAGTCTTGAAAATGTTTTGAGCTTTGATTTGTTTTTATCTTTGGGGTGAGTAATCTATTCCATGTTCATGTGCTGTTTGCTTGAGGACAAGCAAAGGTTTAGCTTGGGGGAGTTTGATATCACGTATTTATATAGAGTTTTCTCCCTTATTTACAAGCTAATTTGTGCGTCATTGGAGCTCTTGGGAGCTATTTTGTGCTAACTTGCGTTTGTAGTTGTGGTTTCGTGTTTTAGTATTGAATTGCAGGTTTTATGGAGTTTTCTCCTTATTCCCGAGCCTTTTGGAAGCAACCACGGCTTTACGAGATGTTATGAGGCACGTAGGATGGCTCACGAGCTTTATGGATAGTTTAGGAGGTCCCAAGACCCCTAAACGTGAAGATTAGAGAGCCAAGGAGTCAAAGGAGGTTTCCGTGCACTGATCGGGCAGAAATGGCCCGATCGGGCGAAGTATTTATGATCGGGTATGAAAGTCACGGACCCGATCGGGCAAGTCTTGCCCGATCGCATCGGGCGAGCACATATGCACCAGGCCCGATCGGGTGTTCACCACCCGACCCGATCGGGTGGGCTGCTCATAGCTCTCGTTGAGTTGCTGCTTGCGAGGAGACCGTGTTGGCCCAATTTGTCGCCAGACCCGATCGGGTGGGTGCCCATGGCCCGATCGGGTGGGCCTCAAAATCCCGTCAAACGCAGCGCTGCTGCCATGCTAAAGCCCAAACGCAAGTTGACTGTTTTGCATTTGACCCGATCGGATACTGTGCTCGGGCCCGATCGGGTCTGACACCATTTTACGCGGATTTCGCCTTTTGTTTCCGTTTTTAGTTAACTTGAGGGGTATTATAAATACCTTTTTCCACATCATTATTTGACATCTTTTATTCATCTTTCATTAGGTTTAGACTAGTTTTATTCTTCATTGTTCTTAGTTTAATTCAAACACTTTAGATTAATTTAGAGGTGATCAAACCTATTTCAATTTCAATAAAGTTCCTGCTTTCCGTCAATTGGTATTCTTTCTTACCCTAATCTCTTTTATTATTCTTGATTGCTTAGTTTATTTATTTAATCGTTCATGATGCAATTGTTAGGGTTTCCAATTAGTTTTGTCGTTGTTAATTCGATCATGTCTGAGTAGTCTCTTTCTAGGGTGTTAGATAGGAAAGCCATGTTTATACCATGATTGCGATTTAGATTTCTATCAATTTCTAGGGCTTGATTAGGGTGATTGTGATGTGGTTTGTTCTTTATTGAGTAATTAACGTTATTGCGCAGTTTCGTTGGTTGCTTGTGGTTAATAGTTGTTTGCACAGATCCGTCTTACGACTAGAGGCCTAGGACAAGTCAGTAGTTCTGATTACGTTAGTGAATATGCGGCGTATGTTGAACTATGAGCGTTGAGTCTTAACCATAGCTCAACATAGGCTCTAATCACCCGATTCTTGACTTAGGTTTTGGTAGTAGTTGACCCTATTTGATTGGTATAAGCATGGTGGACCGACCTAATACCCTAGGTTTTTATTCCATAGTTTAATCCTCAATTTATTCCGTCTTCTGTAGTCTATTCTTTAGTTTAATTAATTCCTTCCTGATTTCATCTGGAGTAGCTGAATTGGTTGAATATTGATTTAGAAACTCTGTCTCCTTTTGGATTCGACCCTGCTTCCACTGACTACCTAGTTAGAGGTCCGTAGGTTTATTTTTGATTAGGTGATACGACTAAAACCTATCACCTTCCGCCATCAACTCACTGCCATCATGCATTCATGCCACCCAAATAAATCTCTAGCAACAATTGAAAAAAAAATTACAAGGGTAATCAACGCATATTCAAAATGTGGCAAAAGTTAATGTTATCTAACAAGTTTCAAGATTCTTGATAATTTTGGATTTTAGCCTTTGCGCCTTTGGAAAATATAAGTATAAAATGAAAGTAGCAAATAACATTTAGGCCTTTGGAGAATAACTATGGAGGAGCTCAGGCAAGGCGGGCGGGGATGGGGCGGGTGGGGATGGGATGGGGCGGGCGGGGATGGGGCGGGGCTGGACTAACCCATTACCCATGGCGGGGATGGTTTTCATCCCCATCCCCGCCCCATCACCCGCAAAACCTTCCCTCATCCCCACCTAACTGGGGCGGGTGCGGGGCGGGTCTCCACAAAACCCGCCCCACTAACATCAGTTCAGTTCAGCTCCATTCTTTTACAACCATTTGTTAAATATTATTATGTTGGTCTAATTTATTTTACTAATTGCTCTTATTATTGTTATTATATTATTATTTATTTATTTATTTATTTATTTTTATATCATTATTATTAAGTATTATTATTATTATCTGTATATTATTTTGTTTATTATAGCTTTATTCATTATTATTACTATTATCATTAGGGAGGAACATGGTTTAGGTTAAAAGCACAAATAAACCCGCATTTTCAGTCTATAATCCAATCAAATCACGTCAAAATGGTTAACCATGTAATTTTGCACGGTCAGACCCAGTCATTATCTTATTACTAAATATTAATATATAATTAAATCTAATTATTAAAATAGTAATATTAATTTAATTCTTAGATATTATTGTTATTATATAATCATTATCAGGTATTAATATATTAGTACAAAGTATATAAGATAATTGTTATCAATTATCTTTATAATCATTAATCATTATTATTATTAATTTATGATTATTAATATTATTTATTTATTATTATCATTTAAAAATATCCAAAATACAATTATTATTATTCATTATTAATTATTCATTATTATTACCTGTCATCATAATTATTATTTAATATTCATATTATTATTGTTTAAATATTATTTATATATTTATTAAATTCAATTTAATTGACTTCAATTCAATTCAATTCAGTTCAGTTCAGTTCAGTGCAGTTCAGCTCTAATCAGTCCAGTTCAGTTCAGTTTAGTTAAGTTGTTTTCAGTAAATCTAAACAGGCCCTAACACTTCTCCCGTTATCAACAGTCGAATTTCTCTACCACTTGTTGCAAACCCTTAGGATGTTTCATATGTGGAGCCATGAAGGGCATCGTATATAATTGGTAAAATTGTAAGTGTTGACGAGGAATTACATTTGAATGCCTTCTTCCTCATTCTCAAATTAGTGGCGAGGAAACAATTCATGAAATAGTCCTTAACACTAGTTATACGTTGTCAATTATGTCAAAGAACGTGACAATGATGTAGAATTGTTGATGTAACTAAGGCTCTAATTTTTCAAATTTGAAGACAATTTCATATGTTCTAGTAGATCGAATTAATTAAGATTTTTACTATTCAACTGCATGACTTAAACCTAATGCCAAGACCTACAACAGTCAATTGGAATGTTGACTCAAAATTGACATAGTATCTACACTAGTTGGTCTTGGACTTATTACATAAGTAGATATCAAGGCATGCATAAGATTAAACTTGGTATCTTAGCTTACACACATAATAGATAATACATATCTGAGTTTCATTCTAAACTAGGATCAATATGATCATCCACCCTCCCAACAAATCATCACATCACCTTCTTTATTTCTTGTTTATGTTGTGCCTTTTCCAATCTTTCTTGATACATGCCTTCCAAAATACCAACATTCAGTGTATTGACGAAGAGAGAGAAGCTTTGCTTGAGTTCAAACAAGGAATTCAAGTGGATCATTGTGGGATACTTTCTTCTTGGGAAGACAAAGAAACCATTAGAGGTTGTTGTAAATGGGATGGTGTCATTTGCAACAACTTCAGTGGTCATGTCATCGCCATAAATTTTGGTGGCAATTATGACCACCCTTGTTTAGAAGGCGAACTGTCTACTTCCCTAGAAAGTCTAGTATGAACCCGGTCTACACTAAACTTATTGTAGACCAGGGCTAGATCCCAAAAGTTAAGGTTTTTTTATCAAAAGTTAAATTTTTGCTCACCAAAAGTTAAGGTTTCTTTATCAAAAGTTAAGAAATTTTAATTAAAAGTTAAGGTTTTATAATCAAAAGTTAAGTGTTATGAATGAAAAGTTAAGGTTTTTTAAGCAAAAGTTAATATTTTGTAATTAAAAGTTAAGGTTTAACAATCAAAAGTTAAGGTTTTGTAATCAAAAGTTAAATGTTAGGAAGGAAAAGTTAAGGTTTTATTATCAAAACAAAACCCTAAATTTTTCCCCAATTCGATTTGATTGGGTGTTAAATGTGGATTTAACATTCCAATTCGTAAAAAGCATTTGAATTCATGAAATTAAAACCTAAAAGAAGGGGATTTTATGCTTAAATATACCTAATTTTTGCTCACCCTTCTTCGATTTCTCTCCCCCAACTGCAGATCTCGAATCATAGATTAAGAGAGAAGGCAGAGGTGGAAGATGTTGCGTCGGAGAAGCCGCCGGAAAACGGGTGTGTCGTAGTCCCTCCGTAGTGCCGCGTGGTTGAGGGGAGTGAAGAGAGTGAGGAAAGGTTGTGGGTGGTGGTGGTTTAGGGGAAGGGGAGTGCAACTGTGCAGATTGGCGTGGTGGTGACGGTGGTTTCAAAGAGGAGGAAGGAGAGCAGTGAGGAGAAGGAGTGAGGAGAGAAAGTGGGTCTACACTATTTTTAGTGTGGACCGGGTCCATACAAGAGTTACTCCTACTTCCCTTGTTAAGTTGAAGCATTTAAAATATTTGGACCTTAGCTTCAACAAGTTCCAAGCCCAAGCTATTCCTAGATTTATTGGTTCTCTTGCGAACTTAAAGCATCTTAATCTTTCTAAATCTGGGTTTATAGGCAAAATTCCTCTTGAGTTTGGAAATCTTTCCCACTTAACATCTCTTGATCTAAGTGAAAATCATGTTGATGTTAAAAACTTACGTTGGATTTCCCGTCTTACTTCTTTGAGTGTCATAAACTTGAGTAACATTGATCTTAGTGAAGTTCGAGATTGGTTCCAAATAGTTATCAACCTCCCTTTCTTAAAGGTACTAAAGATGGATTGGTGTAGTCTTTCTTCAACAATTCCATTTCCACTTTCCTATAATAATTCTTCATCTACCCTTCATTACCTTAGTCTTGCTCACAATAATTTTGGTGTTTCTTCAGTATTCACGTGGTTGTTCAACGTGAGCAAAATTAATAATCATCTTGTCCATCTTGATCTCTCTGATAACACTCTTCCAGGTCCCATCCCAAGTGTTTTGAAAAGCATGCACTCCCTTTCCTATCTCGACCTCTCTTCTAATGCTTTTGAAGGTCCAATCCCGATGTTCCTAGGAAATATGCACTCTCTTTCACATCTTGATCTCTCCGCTAATTCCCTAGAGGGTCCAATTTCAAGTTGTTTCACGAATATGCAATCCCTTTCATACCTCGATATCTCTGGTAATACACTTGATGGTCACATTCCTGAAACGATTGTGAGCCTAAAGCATATTGTGCATCTTGACCTATCTTGGAATAACTTTGAAGGGAGAGTTCCAAAAAACCTTGGTGAGTTATGTAGTTTACAATTCTTAGAGTTGAGCTACAATAATCTCACAAGTGATTTAGCTGACCTCCTTGAAACCTTATATGTATGTTCTCATAAGTCTATAAGGTTTTTGAATTTGGAAAGCAACCATTTTTGGGGTTCAGTCTCTGATACAATACAAGCTTTTTCTTCATTGAGAGAACTATATGTTGATGCCAACCTGCTGAATGGTACGATAAGTCAAGGGATTGCAAGTCTTTCAATGCTTGAGAACTTGAGGCTTTCTTCCAATTCTTTGAACGATATTATCTCTGAAAACCACTTTGCAAATTTGTCGAAACTACGCGATCTGGATTTGTCAGATAATCCTAGATTGTTGGTTAACATCAGTGCTGATTGGGATCCACCATTTCAGCTAGACACCATATATATGAGCTCTTGTATCTTAGGCCCTCATTTCCCAAAATGGTTACAAACCCAAACACAAATCTCTTGGATTGATATATCCATTGCTGGAATTTCAGACATGATACCTGATTCGTTTTGGAACTCATTGTCATCCAAACTAGAGTATCTGAATATGTCTCACAATAGCATTCATGGGGTGCTCCCGAGTGATATGTCAATCACTCTTCGAGAACTCCCTCAGATAGATTTGAGCTCAAACTCCATAGAGGGTGCCATTCCTTCTTTTCTAGGGAACATCTCATCATTATCGTTGAATGATAACTTGTTTTCGGACCCTAATCCTCTTTTGTGTCCAAACACTAAGGTTGTTCTCTCCAATCTTGACCTCTCAAATAATTTGTTCTCAGGGGAGCTCCCAGATTGTTGGATGTACTTTGATACATTATCAATCCTCCGCTTAGAGAATAATAACTTCTCTGGGAACTTACCAGCATCTATTGGTACCCTGAAAAATCTCCAAGCCTTACATTTACGTAACAACAACTTTTCAGGAGAGCTACCAATTTCCCTTCAACATTGCACCTCTTTGGTCCTTTTAGATGTTTCATATAATTCCCTAACCGGGTATGTGCCCCCAATCATCGGGCACAATTTAAAGAGGCTTGGCATTCTTAGTCTTCGAAGTAATCACTTTTCCGGGGTTGTGCCTTTAAGCCTTTGTCAATTATCACATCTCCAAATCTTGGATCTTTCTGTCAACAACATCTATGGAAACATACCAAGATGCATAAACAATCTTAAGGCCATGACCAACACTTCTGATCTCTTGCCAGATATACAATATCAATATGATTTCTCTGTTATTATGAAATATTATGATGCTGCATCTATCATGTGGAAGAGAAAAGACCAGATTTTCAGGAATTTTTTGGGACAAGTTAAATTTATTCATATGTCAGACAATATGCTTGAAGGAGATATTCCTGAAGGAATTTCAGGTCTTGTTGGACTTGTTTCTTTAGACTTGTCAGGAAACAAATTGAATGGAAGTATTACTCCTCAGATAGGAAAGTTGTCATCTTTAGAATTGCTTGATTTGTCCAACAACCATCTTTCTGGAGAGATCCCGACAACTCTTGCAAATCTGAATTTTTTGGGCATGCTGAACTTGTCATACAACAACTTGTCCGGAAAAATTCCAGTAGGCACTCTACTACAAGGCTTTGATACTTCAACTTATATGGGAAACCCCAAACTTTGTGGGGCTCCACTAGATATATGCCCTGAAGATCAACCACCCACCAATACTACAAATGGAGTTGATATCATTACTCAACAAGATGTGAATGACAGTGATGACATTTTTCCAGGTTTGTATATAAGTGTGGTGCTTGGATTTATTATAGGGTTTTGGGGAGTTTGTGGACCTCTTGCCATCAAAAGATCTTGGAGATATGCTTTCTTTCGGTTTGTTGATAATGTGAAAGTCAAAGTGTGCATGATGATGAACGACAATTAACAAATGCCAAGTTTCGAGGAAGCTCTGAAGAATAGACGGTAAGGTACTATTACTTCCTCCGTTTTTTTTAAATGTGACACTTTCTATTTTAGGAAGTTTTAAATTAAATGTGACACTTTCTTTTTTGGTCAATAAACTCTCTCTATCTCTCTCCTCTTACATGGGTCCCCTTATTTTTTTCTCTCTATCTCTTTCCTTCCCAAAAATTGCCTAGGAGTCCGTAAATTTAAAAGTGTTACATTTAAATAAAAACGGAGGAAGTATTGAAAAAGGAAGGTTATTTTGTGGACTAAATGTTATATACTATGTTGAAACTCTGGCCCCATGAAACATCACATGTGAGAGACCCAACATTGATGAACTTGGAGAGAGTTGTTCACCTAATAAGGCTAAGGGGCTACTCCCCTTGTTGCCATATAGTTTAAGGTGAAACACCTTTGGTCTGTGAAGTGGACTCTCTCTTCTCCTTACGTGTATGGCCCAGACTCATAATTAACATGGTATTAGAGCCAGGCCTACGGTTGGGACCTTTAATATACTCTAGGCCACTTAAAAAGGGAACTCACATGTGAGGGAGAGTGTTGAACCTCTAGCCAAATGAAACATCACATGTGAGAGTCCCACATTGATTAACCTTGAGAGAGTTGTTCACCTAATAAGGTTAAGGGGTTACTCCTCTTATTGCCATATGGTTTTAAGGCGTACCCCTTTGGTCTTGTGAAGTAGACTCTCTCTCTTCCTTATAGGTGCGGCCCATGCCTTACTTAATATACTCTGTTCTACAACATGATTAATTGCCTTAACTAGTCTTCATTCAACCTTAGAAGAAACTTGGATGATGGAATCACATTACATATCGTTTTAATTTTAATCAGTCAGTTCCACTTATAAAGTTCATATTGTTTTTGAATTTAGAACATCATTAAAAGTTTAGAACTCATCAACAAGTTTGTTATGAACTAACAATTGTAAATTGAATTTCACGTTACAAAAATACTAATTAGTAATTGAGAAAGCAAAATAAAAAAGAGAAACATGAACCGGCGGGTTATATAGAGCTTTTATTAATCTTCAATAGAGATATCAAAAAGAATTGGTCTTATAAGAGACTGCCTAATTTTAATTGAATATTAGACAATAGTCCAAACCCAATAAAAAGAAAATAATAAAACACCTTTTTGAATAAAATGATGAGTTGAAGACTTTAAGTTAGTCTATTTTTAATATAAAATTAATCCGGTAATAACTTTTGGATAAAAAATAAGAGGAGTCTTGAAGGTTTGAATTTTCATCCATTGAATAATATCTATTCACAACTCATAAGACATGGTTAACACTATACGCTTAGAAATCGTGGAGGAAAAATTCTAGAATTAATCCGTTAGAAAAAAGAGCAATAGTTGTTGCAAAAAAGTTAGGCCGAAGAAAACCACTAAAACGTAGCTAGAGCATAGAATGACCTCGACCACCGTGTGTGCAAATTTTGCTAGAGCAAAACAATCCGGACTTAGGTCTTCTTCATGATAAGACAATAATATTCAGTAAAATAAATAAGTTTACTTTAGTAAATAGTTCAAGGAAAATAAGTTTAGTTTAATACAAACAAGTTTAGTTTAATACAAACAAGTTTAGTTTAATAACCTTTCAAAAAAAAAGTTTAGTTTAATAAAAATAAGTTGGAAAAATTGCCTAGAATAATATAATATTTTGGCGATTTGCAAATAATAATGCAAACTAAAAATTATTCTAGAATAATGCAACCTTTATACCCCATTTATTTTAAATGCAATAAAACCAGATTTAACCTAAAGAAGAGGCTAATTGAGACACGTGGCATATAATTATTGGTTATCATAAATAATTTTTTTAAAAAATATAAACAAAAAGATTAAAAAAAAATAAAACCCCCCTCAGGCCCTCCTCCCTTCCCCCAGCCACGAAACCACCATTGTCATCACCGCCGTCACCGCCGAAACAGCCAGACACCGCCGACGAGCCCAACCCCTCCAAGCACGCACTTCCCTTTGTCCGGCAAACCACCATGCATTCCCCCTTTTGCACCTCCCTGTTCACGCAAACCACCACGCCACCGTCCTACCTTCCTGACGAACACCAGCGCAGCACTTGTCGTGGTGGCGTCAGGAGTGTCGTTGGTGGTCTGGGTGTTTTTGGAGGCGGTATTGGTCCGCCACAGGTGGTGGCTTTGTGGTTGTTGGCTGCAAAATACAGTCAGGAAAAAGGGGATGGGTGTTGTTGGAGGCGGTTTTGGGTCGCACGTGGTTGGCTTTGTGGTTACCGGCGAGGGGGTTGTAAATCCGACGAGGGCGGTTGGATTTCCGGCAAAGGGGGGTGGGGGTGGGGGTGGGTTAAGTTTAGTTTTTTTTTTTAAGTTTTTTTATTTATTATTTAGAATTTAAAGTTTTAAATAAAAGTTACCTATGGTTCAGGTTACCGGTCATTTGTCATGTTTTAAAAAAATGGGGTATTAAGGTTGCATTATTGTAGAATAATCTTTATGTTGCATTATTATCTGCGAATGGGCAAAAGGTTGCATTATTTTATTTACTAAAATAAGGGTAGTCAACAAAAATAAGTTCACTTCAAATAAATGAGTTCACTTCAAATAAATAAGTTCACTTCAACAAAAAAATAATAGTGCAAAAAAGAAAAAGTAACATATAAATCAATATAATTGAGCTCAGTTCAGTAAATATGAATTTATTCAATATAAATAAATTCAATTTAGTAAAAATTAAGGTAAAGTAAACAAAATCTTGATCCATCCAAAATTGTCTATACTCTATCACGCCCCCTCACGCAAGAGCCCACTAGGGTTGAAGTGTGGATGCAACACAGGCCTCACTCATACCTGGCGCTATATATTCCACTTAGAAATGAGGGGTGGATGAGATTCGAACTCGTGACCTTGTAGTCACACTAGCTCTGATACCATGTCTAGGAACCAACTCAACCAAAAGCTTAAGCTGATGGTTGAAGGCCCAGGAATAGATTTATACTCTATCAAATTCTAACTATAATATGTAAAATATAGCAATAAGCAAATCATGTCTAACTTTTATATTTCTTTGTTTTCCCCTTTTTTGCAGGTGAAAATAACAGGATGTTTCAAGCTTTAAGAAGCCAAAGAGAAGTAGAGAATACTCCTATCTTATGCAAATGCCCTTGTGTTGAAAAATTAGAGTTTCTATTACCAGTAATAAGCGGAATCATCCTAGTTCCAACACATCTTGAATTTGATACTTATCTTGCATTTGTAGCTCCTTATACGTCAAAAAAGTATTATGCAAAGTCATGCAAGAGAATCAAATTTGGGAAGTTTAGCACCCCGATGCTTTGATCACTGATGAATAAGGATTTATGATGTCCAAACCTGCCACTAGGTTACCCCCTTGATTTTTTTTTTCTTTTACTTTTTTGCTCTCTTATAAATTTGTATTATGTCGAATATATAATATATACTTTCCCCGTTTTAATTTGATATTCTCATTTTCTTTTTTGTGATGTTTTAAAAAGTTGTTCCCACTTTGAATCCTTTCCATTTTAAGAATATTTATTTCCCATCTTATCCTTTAACAACCAATTATTTAATACACTTTTTTACTTTTTATCTTATATATGACCCACTTTAGAATCTTTTGTTTTCCAATCCTCATTTTTCTTTCTTTCTCTTACTTTTTTAAAAGCAAAAAAGTACCAAAGTATACTTTATACGATATAAAATTAAAAAGATTCTCATCTACCTTAATTTGCATTGGTTTTTCTCATATTCCAGATGGGAACATCAAATTGAAACGGAGGGAGTATATATACATGTATATATTAAGGTTCATTTTATAGTTTGATAAATTAATGTAAGAAAATATTGTGATTATACTTGTGTTTGTTTTATCACAAAATATGAGCACTTTTTTTATTGACGTGAGCTATGAGTGTAACAAGTACATGAGTGAGAATATGACTTCTATATAGGAGATGGTAACGTGTGGGATTTGGGTCGGATAATCCATCATTTGAGTTCGTCCCCCTTTTGTACCAACTTTCATCCATCTTATCACAATATAAATCAAACTATAAAATGATAATGTATACATCAAGTTCATGTTATGTTAAGATAAGGCGAGTTCATAGAAACATGTCAAATGATGATAGAAAAACTAATAGAAACATTTAAGAAAATATGAGAAATGGATAATAAAATGAGTGGTACATGGTTGATCGGTCGAATGATGGGCAATTTTTCACCCAAATTTTATCAATCACCCGTCGTCCGCCATTTGCCATCCGGCTATCTTCAGGTATTTAAGAGCCTAAGCATCTACCTCTAAAAGAGGAAGGGTATTCCACACCTCTTATCAAGTTATCACCAACAAAAACACTACCATAAAACCAAGCTAAGCAAAGCTAGAGTGAGAGAGATGGAGATGAAGAAGTGTGTTATTAGTTTGGTAATGTTGATAGCCATTTTGGTGGTTTCTACCAAGCCTCAGAGCACCTTATAAGCTCTACGCCAATTTCTCTCAAACATCCTCCTTCAAAATGGTGCTCTTTATGAAGGCCACAACAATGTAAAGATCATTGTCACTTGCATAGGTGAACATAGTACTTGTGGTCTCTTACACCCATGTTGATCGGGTTATTGGTGAAAGTTAACTAGCTTTTTTGAGGGCTATTGTTCCTTTATTTGATCTCCATCTATTCTTCATTACTTTTTTTTTCTAGTTATTACCATTTAATAAACGAAGTTGTCTTCATATCATCTTAAGTTATTGTTACCGATCATCTATTCTCTGTGTTTTTTAAAACTATTATTAGGGGGTTGAGATAGGACCAAATCTATGTTAGGGAAAGAGAGAGGGTAGTAAACAAACTTCAAGTGATTGACAACAACAACGAACAATAAAGGCAATAAGCAACAAACCAAGAAACCAACTATAAGCAAGAAACAATAAGATAGACAAGGATTACAGGTGGAAACCCGAGCTCCGGGTGAAAAACCCACCTCTATACACTTTGTATTTCAGTGGAGGATGATGAACACAAGCACTTGCATCAATGACATTCCATTGCAATGCACACACACAATCTCACAAACCCTAACTTTACTATGATTACAAATTGTAAATCTAACACTCAATGAATGACATAAACAACCCTCACAAAATGCTCTCAAGCTCTAACAACACTCTTAGAACTTACAATTTAGGGTTAAGTGCTCGCTAAAACGCTCTCTCAAACTTGGAAAAAACGGGGTTCTATTTATACCACCTTCGCAAAATGGGTCGTCAAACATAACAGAGCAGGGGCAGGCTCGCGTCGTGAGTCTTGAGCCACGTCGCGAGTCGCGACCCCTAGCTTCAAGGGCCGAGAGCCAGGTCGCGGGCCCGCAACCTGGGCCTTCCACCCCTTCCGCTTGGCAGCTTCCAGTCGCACCTCGTGAAGACCTTCATGCCTCACGAAGCCTTCCTTTGATGAGCTCCACACAAGACCCAACAACCTATTCCACTTATTCGTTGAATTATCTATTTGTGCTATTTCTAATCTTATATTGTGCTTACAAATATATGAAATTGTTGTTGTACTATTGATTATTTCGTATCAAATTTATGATACGCAAGAGATCATTGATTTTAGCTTCTTAAAAATGAGAAAATCACACGTATAGTTTGAGATTATGCATCTAAGATTATGCACATTATACACCCGGGTGTACCTCGAGCATGGTACACCCAAGGCTATTTGAGTAAAAATAATAATTTGGATGTACCATGCTTATGATACACTCGAGATTATTTGAGCAGATTAGCCTTGATGTAATATGCTCATGGTATACCCAAGTGTAATATCATTTTTGATTTAACGCACCAATTGCCATTAAGACGGAGCAATTCCAATGTTTCAAGGACATATTAAATTCGATCAATAACAATTGGGTAGACAATTGTCTATCATATTCATATTACATGGATATACCCTTTCAGCCTTACTTGTGCTCAACCAAATAGATCAAGTAATTTGAGATAGAAAGAGTATACATCTACGAATGTTACATGAGTGAAACTTTGTAGTTGCGAATGAAATTTAGTGTGTTTCATTTAGAAATCTCTGGAAGGTAACACCTACGATACAAAATGAAGAGCCAGAAGGCTAAACTAGACATTTCTCCTTATTTTACGCAAGAAATCAGACTTGGACCTTGTTATCGTCAATTTGAATTTTGCTGAACTGAAGTTATCTTTAATGAACTGAACTTATTTTTACTGAACCGAATTTATTAATACCGAACTGAACTTATTTTTACTGATACTTATTAAAATAAGTTGACGAGAACATGACCTTGGTCACATACGTTAATGTTCTGATTACATGCAAGTTGTTTCATTATTTGTATGTTGTTTGTCGATTTAAAAAATACTCCATAATCACAATCAGAAGTATGAAACTATATTACGTAAGAGAACCCTTGCACAAGTGAGGGGGAAAATGGGAATCCCACCTTTACAAGGAGTGAGAATCGATCCCCCGCCGGCTGTCACAGGGAGAAGAGAAAGGACTTCAAATCACTAACCCAACCATGATCCTCATGCTGTTTGTTGATGAGAAGAGAATGAGACATTACATATGCTAAATGTCTTGACTTTATACTAGAGGATCTTATACTTTTTATTACACACAAGTAATACTCCATCCGTCTTATAATATAAGTCTTTTTTTTTCGAGAGTCAAACTTTAAAATCTTTGGCTAAATATTTTTATTAATCTATGCAAGAAAACATACTCATGTAGGATCTTATTGGATTCGCCATAATATGTACTTTCATAATATCAACATTTTATATTTTTTCACTAATACAAAATTAAAGATATAAAAGGCCAAAGATGTACTACCTTAGAAACTGTGCAAAAGAAAATAGAATTCATATTTCGGAACGGATGGAGTAGTACATCTCTATACTATAAGGGAAGGGGGTGAACACCAAAAATAAGAAAAAATAAAATAAAATAACTCAAGGAAGTTCTCAAATCCATTAAGTAATTAAGGAATTAAGTTTTATTTCCAATCTTGACATTAGATTTTTAGCAAAAAATGTTTAAAACTTCAAACTAAAATATATGAAAATCTACAAAGTAAACAAAATTAAAGATTATATTTTCTTGAGATCTATAAACAGACACTTAATTTTGCTATATTTTTTATATACTTTAGATTTTTTTATTTTCAAATACATTAGTAATTGATTGATCGTGAATGGGGTCTATTTAATCAATTTGCTCATGAAACATGACAAAGTATTTAAGTATGAGTGAGAAAGTGGTAGTGAGAGGGGGATGGTGTATTTTTTTAACTCATTAGTGATGATGCTCTAAGTGACATCTTTTCATTAATCTTTTGGTAAGATCTTTTTGTCTTTTTTGGCGTTTTGTTTTTAAATCACTATTGCTGATCTACTCTTTAGTATTTACTACTTTTTTATTCATTCATATTACTTCACTATTTAATCTCGTTCGAAATTACGATTACAACATCTAAATAAACAAAATAACTAAAACTTAACAATTATTTTTAAAAGTATGAAAATTATGTATTACTCTTTCATAAGAGACTGATAAGTGGACTTTAGGTTCACTTATTTGCATTTAGTTTTAGGTCATTTAGATGCATTTTAGGCCATTTCGTTTCCTTTTCTTTCCCTTTTTCATCATTTCTCATATTCTCATACTTAGCATTTAGTTTTAGTTCATTTGCATATGGTTAGGTTGCATATAGGTCATTTCATTTGCATATGCATCCCCCCCTCCGCCATCTAATATTTTCTTGGAGTGTTTTAAAGATAGACTAGCAAGGAAGAGGCTCCAAACAGGGGAGCGAGCGCTCCATATGTGAAGAAACAAAGGCAAAATGGCAGTAGCTTGTAGCGGCCCTGAAGCGTTCCAGGAGCGGGCGCTCCAAGCCTGGAACGGGCGCTCCGTTGCCCAGTCTTCTTATTTTGGTTTCGTCTTTTACAGTTTTGCCCTTATTTCTACGGGGTATAAAACCAATTTTGTAATAATCCGAATACTATGCTTTTAATTTCTGAACAATTAATTGGTTTAATTAGAGAGAGTTTTAGAGAGAGAAGTAGAAGTTAGAGAGATAAACTAGATCTAGAATTTGAGAATTGAAGTTTTGAAGCTATTTCAATGGAGATTATCATTTGATTTCCATCCTATTTTGAGTATTTCTTCTTACTCTTCTCTTTAGTTGCTTTCATACTTGTTTTATTTTGGTTTAGCTTTTGATTAGTAGTGATTAGTTGATGATTAGCTTGTTTAGTATGATTTTCACCATTGTTGGATCACATATGTTGTTTGAAGCTTGTTATTTTACCTTTTTTATGGCTAGTGAGTAGGTTACTAGCTAGGGGAAGGGGATGACCTAGGTGATCATTAGTTGACCTTAAAAGTCAAGCTTGGGGTTTAGACTTAGGTGAGATTAAGTTGTCTAGCTTATTTAATTGTCTTGTTTAATTGATTGATCACCATTTGAACTTGGTTTGGAGATCAAAAGTGAAGGATCGAGAGATGAAGCTTTTGATTGACGTTCGGCTAGTCAATAGGTTGATTTCACCATGAGAATAGGTGATTGACTTCCTAGGACCTTAATTGAATCGCTATGAGTTGTGGAAATACTTGGTTGATTGATTTTACCATGAGCTCGCTAAATCGCTTTTAAACCTTGATTAATCCTTGCTTTCTCGTGGATTCCGACCCTTTCTTACCCTATACTAGGCTAAGTTATGTTTATTAATTTGACACGTGCAACGACCGTGTCAGAGACACGCATCGCGTGCATATAAATCTAGTACTTCCGAAAGAGAACTTTGGCCCAAAATTAAAACTTTCTCTAAAATGGTCTCTAAAATTAATCCCCCCTAATTTAAGCTAAATTAAGACCATCCAAATTCCGAAAGAGAACTTTGGCGCAAAAACACAAAATCAAACACATTTTCATGAGCTAAAAAGCGCACAACATCTTCCCTTTACACTCCTTTCTTCTTCTTCTTCACCCTTCTCTCTAATGGCGGATATCGACCCACCATCTTTCTCCTTAGGTCTAGACTTCGATTTCGACCCGTCCCCAAATTCACCGACCCACATTAATCCCGTTTCACCCGAACCCGGAATCAAACAAAGCGACAAAGGAAAAGAGAAGCAAAACGACGACGAATTTGAGTTACGGGTCTCCGATTCCGCCCCAGAATCACCGGAATACCCGACCCGGACCCGTTTTCGACGTCTCCGGCGTGGTGGGCCTTCCTTCTCTAAGCCCATTTCTACTCCCATTGGGCCCATATTGAGTTCTGTTGATGATGATATTGAAGATTTTTCCGACGAAGAAAATGGGCGAAGAAGTAAGTTGTTTTCTTTATTTTACGGCAGTGGCGGACTCAGGATTTTAGTATCCGGGTTTCAATTATAAGATTATAGATTGCTTACTTACGATTGTAAAATCGAAACTTAACACAATGTTTTAATTTTTTAGTGGCCTGATGAACGGCAGTGGCGGACTCAGGATTTTAGTATCCGGGTTTCAATTATAAGATTATAGATTGCTTACTTGGGATTGCGAATCGAAACTTAACACAATGTTTTAATTTTATAGTGGTCTTATGAAGTGGAAAGTAAATGATTTTATTTTGGGGCTTCGAGTTATACCCTTTGCGTCAATGTAGGTCCTCCGATGATGTTTTAGAGGTATCGTATGTGATTTATTGATTGAATTGGGGGGAAATTGGTGGGTACTGTTTAAGGGTTTATGTGAAATTGGCAATTGGACCTAATAGGTCTTGATGTGTTTGTGTTTGTTATAATCCGAAATCGCCTAAAGTTATGTGTTTGGCTTAACTTCTAACTATAGGTAGATTATGGGGAAAAGGTGATCTTTGTTGTGCATTGAGATTATGAGAAGCTGAATGTCTTTCACCAAAGGAGTGGTTCCACACCCATGAGCTACTTTACCAAATGGTTAAAATTGAATTTAATGATGCATATCTTGTATGTTCCTGCAAGGTTGATAAATTCGGTTCATTTTTTCTGATAAGGCTCATAGGCAGTTTTGTAGCATCACTGGACATTGTAAAGACCTCCTGTTAGTGTAGCTGTGTAGGTGCTTCATTAGGTATAGAGTCTTGTACTTTGTTTGGATAGCGATTCATTAGGTATAGCGTCTTATACTTTGTTTGGATAATGGATAGTGATGATTGAGGAAAAGGAAAGCGAGGGAAGGAGAGGGAAGGGGGAGGAAAGGAAATGGCGGAAGATTGGATTTTCCTTCAAAATATTTCCAACATTGGAAGGATTTGGTTTGTTAAGAGAGGAGGGAATATGATTCCCCAGTTCTCTTCCTTTCCCTCTATATTCCCTAATATCCATACCCAAAAAAAATTAAAACTCGGGGGAGGTGGGAGGATGTGTAATTTTGCATGGAGAGTCCCAAACGAATGTCTAAACCGACTTGCATTTTCTACTCCAATATAAGTGGTAAAAAGAGATGATTAGTACAGTGAACTGAGTTGTTAAGATGCATTAACAAAGATGCATTAACAGGGCATTTTAACCGTAAATTCCATAAGACATATGACAGATGAACTGATTAATGTTTCCTTAATATGTGACCTTGTATGGTTGTTTCTAATTAGCAGGTAAGATCAAGAAGGTACATACCTGTGAAGATTGAGTTTTTGTGTTCAAATTTGTTGGTGTAACTGAGAAAGTTGGGTTCTTGGGTTTATTGCTCTTTACTACACGCGGCAACAATGTAAATAGATCTTAAAAGTGTGGTTATTAAGTGTTGAGAACCCAGTTCTTTTCTTTGCAGAATACTCGGACTTTTGATTGAAAATAGAATCAAGATATCTTGTAGTAATCATATAAACTTTACATTGAGTATTTGTGAGGGTTTAGTTCTTTTGGTATATGTGGTGTTTTTGTGAGAGCTCTTGATATGTATAAACCTATCTTACTATGTTCTGATGACAGATGATATTCTGGCACCTAAGCACCATTCTTCGTGTAGCAGTTCAAAGTTACCATTATCTGGATGTGGGGTCTTGATGAGACCACAGAAAAGTTCTATACACGATAGCAAAGGGAAACAAGATCCGAGCTGTCCTTCTACGAGTTTAGGTACAAGCAAAGGAAAAATTATTTTCTCAGAATTGACTGCAAGCCCCCTTAGAAGGTTTCAACTACTTGATTCTGAGTCAGATCCTGATGAACCATCAATTGGGGTATGCATTGACAAGGAAGCTAGTAGGGTTGACTCTTCAATAACCAAGAAGCAAAAAGAATTTAATATTCAAGCACAATTTGAGCTACTTGATTCTGAATCGGATCCTGATGATCCATCATATGATGTACACCTTGACAGAGAATCTAGAGAGGTCGAATTTTCGAAAAACAATGAACAAAAAGAATCCAACCACGGAAGCAACAAGATGTCCCTGGGAAAAAACAGAGATTTGTTGCGTCCCATTTCACAGAAGCAAGATCTGTGGAAAGATTTCTGTGGCAACGAGAAGTGTTCTGTACAGACCCCTGCTTTTGATGAGATCTGTGAAGAATATTTCAAATCTATGAAATCTAGCAAGCCAGCTCCAGGTTCACACAAATTGTGCCCAAGTGAACAGGAAATAAGCATGAACAATGCCAAGAATATCTCGCAACCCCAAGTTTCAGGATCTATTGTACCTCCATCTCACCATTACTATTTCCACGATGATTTGAGGATCCAGAGACTAATCCGCAGTCGTTTACCATACTTTTGCCCATTGAGTACTTCTGGTGATGCAGGACGCGAGTCACTTAGTGCATCATCTATTGATTACATGTAATATGCTGTTCTTTCTTTATCTTTGCAAGAAGTCTTAATATCTGCTATCTGACATTTTCCTAGTGTTTGGGTCCAGGTGTCAATTTGGCGAGGATGGTGTGAAACAGAAACCTGGGAGACAAGTCACTTCAGAGAAAAGCTCCGGAAGGGGAAGAAAGAAAACTAGAAACTCTAGTGTAGAAGATACATCTCTTGGGGCTGGAGACTGGATTAACCCCAAAAATGCAGCCAGCACTCCAAAAGATGCTGGCAGGAGAAGGGTTCATGCTGATGGCCAGTCTGCTGGTCGATGGTTTACAGCAGAAAATGGAGTGAAGGTACAATGTACTAGAAGTTGAAACACCAGTGTGTTAGCTGAATGATAGTTTCATGTTGTGTTTAGCAATGACCATTATGTGATTGTAATTTTGGACTACTTTAGTCTTTTGTTGCTGCAAAAGTTTTATTGCTTGCTAAAATCATCAGTGCAAGGAGAAGGTAGATATTTCTTTGACAGGAAAGAGAAAGTATAGGTCGTGCGTAAATCTTGAAGTTGGAAGAGAAATAATGGTAATCTGGTAGGGGAAAATTGTTCACTTTATGAGCTTATATGCTAATACT
Source organism: Patellifolia procumbens (assembly GCA_947645195.1). Lineage (NCBI taxonomy): Eukaryota > Viridiplantae > Streptophyta > Magnoliopsida > Caryophyllales > Amaranthaceae > Patellifolia > Patellifolia procumbens. The sequence continues at coordinate 89,390 of CANSGD010001174.1, forward strand.
TTCATTGTTGAACTTGGTAACGCTGACTTTAATCTAAATTATGAACTCTACCTTAACTATCAAAAGCTACCTTAAAGAACTAATTCAAACACTAGTTTTAACCTTTAACCTATAGTAGATTTTTTTTTTATTGGAAGTTGTAAGTTGTTTCTGGTCACACTGTATGTGTTGTCTGTTTATAGGAGTTTGGTGTTTTCTTTTGACATTATGCTTGTCCAATATGTGGTCATGTAATTAATCCCCTGCGTTTATATTGTTCAGGTGTATGTGACTGGAAGTGGGGAACAATTGACCGGTAAACAGGCTTTCAAACATTATAGAAAGGTACGTAACTGTTATGGTTTCTGATATGATCATATGTTGAAGTTCTGCTCACATGTCTCTGTTTTAAGCTTCGTAATTTGTGGAACAAATTTCTCCTTTCTTTACTTTACACCCGAATTTTTTAGGGAGTGAATGGAACACCATAACATTTCTCGTCCCGCTTAAGAGAAGTTAAACAAATCTCTATTTTGATCTTGACAGGCTACTGGTAGAGGTTTTAAGAAGTACAAAAAGAAAAGTGGTGGGAAGAAAAAGTGAGAAGTTGTGGCTGCTGAGCCAGCTATGTAGAAATTAGTTCTGCTCTATCATGTATGTTTTTTCCTATTATAATCAATCACATTCGTTAATATTGTGATGTGGTTTTGCTGTATCAATTTAGTCCTTCTTTTTGCTTGTAGCATGATATGTAGTCAAGTCGGTTTAACACAACCCCATTGGAAGTAAAACTCTCCACCTGTGAATATGATCCAAGTTTTTGCATTTGTTACATTTTTGCACAATAGTGCAGTTTCTTTTTCCAGTAAGTTCCAATAACACACAATTAGCTCGGGCAGGCTCAGTAAATTTCAGGGGAAGAGGAAGCACTGTTGCATATTTTTTTAAAAAAAGTGGATAGATGTTGGATTTGCTTACGGTACCATCGTTATTTTCAACTTTGGCCTGTTCGCCACATGACTGAGTATATATGACTCTTGTCAATTTCAGACCTTCGAACTGAACTGCTGTTGGTCTTTATCCCAAGTTCTCCTTTGACCTGGTCTGGTGTATCAAGAAATGTGATGGATGCCATTGACTGCATGCTCATAACAAAGGTACCTACATGTTGAGTTATATTATACCCCACTCACCCAGCTTATCTGGCTGCTAGGGATCTTTGGCGTAACGCGACCAAGAGAAAAGTTTTATCATATAAAGGAACTAGAAAACTTTTTACTATAAAAGAAAAAAAAAAGGTTTGCATTCATCAAGGTAGTTTACATTCGTTACCTAAGAATAACTACAATTAACTGTAACTAAAAAAGTGAAGTTTAAAAAAAATACACAAGTAAATGTAAAACAAAACCTAAAGTCTAAAGCCAAAAACAGCATGATGGCTCTGTTGTGCAGTATAAATCATCCATAGATTTTTCGACTACCGGAAGCGTAAAACTTTCTAGCCTCTAGACAATAGTAGACCACGGCGTTCCCTTTAACCCTTGAGAGGTAGATTATGTTCTTCATCTTATCTTCTTTAGCCACCGTAGAAAATGTCGAATTCCGGCTAATAAACATACAATAATTTCCTAAGCAATCAACTTTGATCCATTTTTCCTCTGAGTTATAAATTGATAGACTTTAATCCATTTCCCCCTATTACCTATAAACATCGAGTAAAGCACTCTATCACACTCAACTAGATAGCTCTCTTGGAAGGTCCCAAATAGAATATCTGAAGGCTTGTCATGAACTTGCCAACTGGGTTGCTCGTTAATCAACTTAAAGACTCCGAGATATCCATCATTACCTAGAAAGTAAAATGCTCCATTGTGATAGACGGGACTACTATTACCTGAACGAAATTTATGTAATTCATCGTCGAACACACAAGTCCTCCATGCTTTAGACCTAGCTTGCATGTAGTATATGAATACGGAATCGAAAAGATCAAAAATTTTAACTATTAAGCACTCTAAGCAATATGGACGGGTAGAAAATCCAATGCTAGTACAACTAAGAGTTATAATACTGCCACAAGGCGGTAAATCTATCTTTATCCTTTAAAGGGATTGAAGAATTGCAAAGATTTTTTGCTATTTATTATAATTAGCCAGCCATCCTTGGAAAACTCAATGGCAAATGGATCTGGAGATAAGTGGAGGATGGAGGAGCGCGAGTCGTACCCAAACGGATCCATTACTTGACATAAACCATCGTCGTTCTTATAGTGTATGAATAGATGGAGCCTATTCTTGGTTCTCCATTCAAATGCTGGCATTAAAGCTGTATGAAATGCCTTGCAACTGGGAAGTTGCGGTAATCAAATAAATGCATGTGATCCGCGATCCGTTCTATTAGATGTGAGGGAAACACATCTAACAAGCTTTTATGTGTTTTGGCGTCGGACAAATCTTTGTGGTCAACTTCAAATGTTGTGGGTTGCCCATGGTGAGTTAAGCCATTGTTTTTCATGATCTCAGTCCATTCATGTGTCCTGCTAACAACCTGTCATCACTAAGCACAATTTTAGTTGAAACCAAAAGTAAAAGTAAATACAATTAATAGAGAAAAAATTTGCAGTGCAGTAGTAAAAATCAAGTAAGAAGATCAGGGTTACAAACCTTTGATATTTTGGCATCACTCTGGACAGGGGCAAAGGACTGTGAAAGTTCAATCAGATAACCTATACGAATACAAGGTTTCTACTTGTGACGACATGTAAAAGTAGATGCAATCCCCTTCAACACTAGCTCCTACTTGAGGATTAGGATCACTACTTCCCCAGCACCAAGTGCAACATTCCGTATCTAAGAAAAATGCACGACCGTTCAAAGACTTCACTTCATCCCATTTCCTTTCATGCAAATTCAGCTCAAATATGCTTATTGCAGTAACTCGGTTGTATTCTAAACCATGGCGCATGTGTACAAGAACACAAAATATCTGACCACATGACTCGGCCAAAAGCGAGTAACTGTCAAAAGCTGGAATATTCCAGGAAGGCAGGCTAACTAGCAAGGACTTTAAGGTGAAAATCACTGAGTCATAATCTTCTTCTATACTGACTAAACAGTTACTGCCCTGCAAGCATCCATATACGACCCCATTTACAGTTATTTCACGGTTTATAGTTTTGGCCTCACCGTCAAGCTCAAACCTATGTGTGACCCAAATAGGGCTAGAACTTGAAGTAGACTCGTTTATAGGCGAACATGAAAAAGCTGTATGAGTACAAAACAACAAAAGCACACAAGTTCTGGTGCAACCATTAGCATCAACATCAAGATCAGGAGGTTGTGTTAGGGTGTATGACAAAAGATCTTCAGTCACTACACTGGATAACGGAGGAAAATGTAGAGATTCCAATGTGACCGGATTGAAGAGCGAAAATAAGATGTTCTGTTGATCAACATTGCATAGGATTAACCAACCATGACAGCAATAGACTTGTCGTTCAATTCAGGTATGCTTCTGATGAAGAAATTATTGTTGGGAGGTAAAGGTGACATTGTGCAGAATGTTTGTGACTGTGGATTCTCAGCCTCACCATGTGTATAAACTAGCCACGGTGCATCACCGGGACGCGGCGAACTAGTGCGGACATTTTTCTCCATCATCAATTTGGTTCGCTTGCAACAAATTCAATGATGTTTGTTACTTGTGATATGTATATATCTATGAACGTTAATCTCTCTTATGATACTTAAGTTTTTATATCAACGTTCATAGATATATACATATCACAAATCCTAAACTGCATTGAACTCCTAAGTCCCAACACGGATCGAATTAGGAAGAGTAGTTAACACTTTCCTAATATCCTAGTCGCACTATGTATATGTAATTCGCATATATCATGTTTCACATTAGATAATTTTTTTTCCCCAATATCCTCTTTTATCAACAAAATAAACATATTTCCGAATAAAAATTTTCCTTATCTGGCTCTCATTTTTTGCTATTCTTTTGTTCTTTATTTGGGTTTTTAAAATTATTTATCTAATTTTATACCATTTTCCAAATTAAAAATTAATTTTTAAATGAAATTAGAATAGAAACTAAATAAATTAAGTTAAGGGTCATTAAAGAGAATGTAAAAATAAACTTCTACCATGTAGAATTATCCAAAACTAGAGTTTACCAAATATTTCCTAAAGATTATTGATAATTTTGACTCATTAGCCGATTAATAGAGTATACAAAAGCTTAGGGTTGCTCATTATTGTATTTTCAGTTTGTTAGTTTTTACAAAAATATAAAGTTAAAATATGAAATCCAAAAAATTAGGGCACATTTAGTAGCACGATTGGTTTCCTGTTTGTAGTTCATATGATTTTTCAAACATATGATAAGTCGTAAAAAAACTCAAAATTAGTTATACAGATAGTAATCATGTTTATTTTGAAAGCGAATGTTAGGCTAGAAACAACTCTTTTTTGTTTCAAAAAAAAAAAAAAACTTGAAAAAAAAACGATAATGATCAGGCTTGTAGCTTTCAGTTTTTTATTGTCAGTTTTCACAATAAACATAATTATGATATATATGACTAAGACCCTATTCTTTTGGACCGAATTGAACTGAATTGAAGTAATCTAAACTAAACTGAATTGGTTTGAACTAATATTAATTTTCATTAGACCTGAGTTAAACTACACTTATATTTTACCGATTCAATAATTTCTTTAATAATAATAATAAGTAGAATAATATAATTTATGCTAGTCTAATAATAATAATAAAAACTTTCTATAGTATCATAAAAAATAATAATTGTTATATCATACTATTATCGTAATAATAATAATTACTATCATATTAACATCAACAACACAACAACTAAGCCTGATTCCCAAGTAATTATTTATTGAAATTCAAAAGATACTAATATCTTTAATACTACGTCTACTCCCTCTGTTTTTATATAATAGGGACATTTGTACTTTTCATCTTTATCAATGCATATCTTTATCAATACAGATAGTAAAAATTATAAAAAATATTTTTCAAAAACTACACATCAAAATGAATCAAACAAGATCCCATATGACTATATTTTCCTCATGGTAAAATAACATAGGATGGTCAAAGAGTAGAAGAATGTGAATAGTAACAAAAGTCAAAAGGTCCCTATCAAATGAAAACAAGGAGAGTATTAAATAATATTTATAATTAAGTAAAAAATACATCTATTGTCCTTATTTATATCTAATCTCTATCCTATAAGTGAAGAGGAGGGGGACACCAAAAATCACATTTTTTTTAATTCCTAATTAAATGGAACAACATTCTCCATAACTAATCTTTTCACATTTTTAAATTTTGAATAAAGAAATACAAACACCCTAAATAAAATAAATGTTATATTTTTATGTAGATTTTTACCTGATTCCGCACGCATCGCGTGCATATAAATCTAGTTATTAATAATTGAAAGGCTCTAATGTTGCCACCTGCACATCTTCATAATTTCTTAAAAGTTTACAAGTTTGGAATCCGAAGAAGATGTTGATTGAAGTGTTGATCTTAATCACATTTTTGATGACGATTGGAAGGCTCCATGTTTGAAATAACTAAGATAATTTGGAAAAAAGTGAAATCGAATGATGCACATGAAATGGTCGCAACAAAAATGATGATCATGTACAAGATAATGAAGAGGTGGGAGATGATATGAAAGAACATAATTAGGAATTTTAAGTACTAGAAGATTAATATTTTTGGTTGAACTTGAATTAATATTAACCCAATAATTTTTTTCAAGCCAAATTGCAAAAAAATGATTTGGTAAAATAATAATTATGATAATAATAATATTAATAACATTGAGTATGATATTGTCTTATAAGTAAAATGATAGTAATAAAAATATCGATAACAATATTTACAAAATTATTATAATAGTAATGAAAATGAGTATAAAAATGTCTAATTAGTAAAACAGTAATAATGACAGATAATAGTAAAACATGATAGTATTTAAACTAAATTTAAGATATTGATAATAATAATTACAACTGTAATAAAAATATATTATGATTTTGAAGTATGTTATTTTTTTAAGGAAAATCAATAATGTTTGTAATGGGTATATAATTATATGATAAATGAATTTTATTGTCAAAATATATTTCGAGCACCCCAATAATGTAAAAGTTATTATAATATTTTGAATCATGTAGTAAAAATTATACTCAATATATAAGCTATAAGATTTTTTTTATTCAAAGCTATAAGCTTTTTAGGTTATTAATACGGATGTGGGTAATAAACCCCCTTAAATAATAGTCAATGGAAAACCCATTAACTAATGATTGTGGCAATTAGGCCCCATAGATCTATTTATATTGTGAAATTAGCCCTCCCATCCAATTACTTTTCTTGCAAGATTCACACCAGAACTTGCTGATATGACATATTTTAGCACTAGAAAAACTTCAAAATCAACAAAAGACCCCAACTAATAACTGGCTACGAAAGGTAATATGCTTGGAATCTCCTTAAACATTGACGAATCACACGTTTAGAAATTTTCAGATGAGAGGGGTAGAATTAACAAATTTTAAAATGAAATGGTATGAAGGGAAAAAACTATTGGTATAAAGATTTGTCCCGGCTTCTATGAATTATTTACTCTATTTGTAATAAAAAACTAACTAAACAAAAGTCTATATAGTAATAGAGATACTATTATAAATTCTATATATTTTAACAAAAGTCTTTGGACTTGCCACTATTCCATCTAATAATCTAAGATCCGATTCAAAATTGATTCCAATAAATTGGGTGTTGAACAAAAAAGAGTGAGCGAAGTCCCAAACCCGAACTTAGATTCCACATCCATAAGGTGGACATAAAACCACTTTTGGTACAGAGTCCAGAGACTCTACCAAAGTAACAAGCACAAACCTCTTCTCTACAACTTATTTACGGCTCAATTCAGTTCAAGTTTTTTTAGCCGACGAGAACAACCTTACTTGTAGGCCAATATTCACATGTCAATTCTTCCTACGTCACAATTTTTTTATAGGTGCTAACTACTATCTCTTTTAGTAAGAAAAATAGTCAAGCGAGATCCTAATTCATCTTTATGTGTACTTCTATAATATACATTTTACAATATTTTATTTACGCGTAACTACAGATATTAAGGCTCAAGTAATACAATAGATAGCTTACAAACAAAAATATAACAAGGAAATTTTGTCAAAACCTACCTAATAAAATGCACGTTATTGGTTTAACCACATGTTCCATTTTCTCCACTTTAACTAGCTTATACTTCCTCCGTTTTTTATTAGTTGACCTGTTTCTTTTATCACGTTTGCCAACGCGTGATTTCAATCACTTTTATCTTGGAAAATTGATGAGTAAAAATTATAAAAATATGATATTTTGAAAATATATAATGAGACGAATCTAACAAGACCCCACATGACTATATTTTCTCTTATGTATAAATCACAAAAGATAGTCAAAGTAGATTATGTGAATAGTGTCAAAAGTCAAAACGTGTCAACTAAAAAAAACGGAGGAACTTTCACTACTACTAGGTGGTTTTTAGCCAGAAAACACCAATTTTACCCAAAAAAAACCACTCATGGATAGTGAAAACTAGTGGTATTGCATATATAAGATAGTTAAAGTAGAAAAATTAGCTAAGGTGGTTAAACCAATAATGTCCACTATATTACTTTCTCTGTTTTTTTAGTTGTGACACTTTGAAAAAAATCTCTCACAGTTTTGGTCAAAGTGTCACAATTATAAAAACGGAGGAAGTAGGTGGTTTTTGATAAAAAAAAACCATATAACAAAAAAGCAGATGAAGTGCTATTCAAGTCAAATGTCTTTGCACTCCCTATTCTTCTCCATAATTTTGGTTTTAAATTAGTATATTTATTTGATGATTCATATGTTAAGTATTTGATGATATTGCGTATTTGACTTTCTTAATACTCGGCTTTTATCAGCTACTCTGTATTTTCTTTGAGAGCTCTGTTTGTTTAACAAATATTGGTACCATTTCTAGGAATTACCCACTTATTATGTGACTTTCATCCTTTAAGTTTTTGTTTGCTCTAATTAATTTTCCCTTACTCTCTTGTTTATTCGGGATTAAGGCTTTGGTATTGTTGTTGTCGTTAAAGAGTTGTAAGGATGAGTTCAATATTGAAGTACAGGAGGTTAGAAAGTTACTTTGCTAGAAAACCTATGTTAAACTCGGAGGAGGTGGCTTCCAAGGCTGCTGAAGAGGTTGTTAGCCACGGCGACGCTGCGGCGGAGGTGTATGTTGAAGATGATGGGTGGTTTATAGTGTTTGTTTCATGGATTAGGATCATAGCTTGCTTTCTAACAATGATGGTTACTACTTTGATTTGGGTGTTCATTATGGTGGTGTTGTTACCATGGCCTTATGAAAGAGTTAGACAAGGGAATGTTTATGGGCATGTCACTGGTAGATTATTGGTAAGAAATTATGCTTTTTGATCTTTTGTGGTTTGCAAATTGCATGTGTTGAAGTCTTTGTTTTGAGTTGTCTAATTCACTTGTTAAGTGATTGTTTGAGAAGGCTAGAATTGACTTATAGTGACTGTTTATGCTGAGTCAAATTCTGCTAGATAATAGATATTAGGATATAGGGAAATATGTGAGGAGAATTAGTTTGAGAATAACGCGAGCTTCAAATTTCATTTATCTCAGCCTCGTTGGGCTGATCTGACCCGAGACAACTCGGTCTACTTGGAGATCAACACACTTAGGTAAGATGAATATCGACCTCGACACAACACGACTATGACTACTTATGGTTAGTTTGTACAATAAGATCCAATTTAATTGACTTGAGATACGAAATTTATGATTGGTCCGATTGGTCGATTCCCAACTCCGATCCGCCCATGAATTATCCTATGACCTGGCATACATGTGTATCTAACCGTTTATTATGCACGGGTTGCATGCTGAATCATGTAAAATTTTGCATAAAAATATAATATTTAGTTTATTTACAGTGTTTGGTATTTCTTTATTCAAAATTTAAAAATACGAAAACAATTAGTTATGTAGAGTTGTTCAATTTAATTAGGAAATAAAAAGAAAAAGAAAAATTTTGATTTTTGGTGTCCACCCTCCTCTTCACTTATAGAATAGAGATTAAAAAGCGTAAGCAAGCATTGTTATCCGTGTCACCCTCTTTGAATAACATTTTATCCAACAACATTCTCATATATTAAAAAAATGTCAATGTGAAGATTCGAACCCCCAACCTCATGTATGGAATGAATAACTCCAACCACTATGCCACCATATTATTATTGATGCTTCTATCAATAATAATGATGATATATAAATGAAAACCAAGAGTTAAGTTGTCTAAATGAGATGACTTATATTTTTTTTAAATGATATTTTACGAGTTAGACTACATTAGTTATCGCTAACTAATAACCCGAGCATCGCTGGGGACTAATACTAGTTTACCTTGAAAACCTAACTAGAATTCTTATATATAGGACCTTCTCGGACCCCTAAAAATACCAGAGGGTCCTCAGAATATGCTTGTACTAAAAAGAAACTTTAGTTATTTTCTAGTGAAGTACAATTTAATTACTTGAGCAAGTACAATGAAAATTAAAGTTTTGAACTATTACTTATTAAAGTTGTGTATATTCATAAAACATTGAGAAACATATAATTTCAAAATAAAACTCTCCAAAATCCCTTACTTTCTCCTCCGTATCAAAGTTAATGATCTATTTTTCTTCTTCTAATTTTATCACTTCTAATGAATAATCTACCCAGGAGGCATATTAAGTTTTTGGGGGGCTTGGAAGAATTTCTTGTAATTTATTTAACTAGTGTAATAACGAAGGAGTTGCATTCGGTTTTTTCAATTGATGCATAATTAGTTAATTACCTTTTAAGCAAAATTATTAAAAATATATATTTTAAAAGTATATGTCAAGATAAATCTAACAATTTTTCACATAAATATATTATTCATGCGTATAAATTGTCGAAAGGAAGTGTGTGGGTAGTATGAAACTCCAAATTTTGCAATTTTCAATGATTTTAGTATGCTTTTAGAAACTTGATACCAATATATTGTACAAGTTCAAACCTCTAAACTCAAAATAAATTCTAATTATATAAAGCAAAAATTGGTACGAAAGTGGTTCAAGTTTAAGCACCAATTTAATAATTTTTTGTATCAACCTAACTACTTTCTAACTAATATTGTCTTTAATATGCCAAAATTACCTAAATGTTTATATAATACTCTGATATGATTATATGAACCCCTCACAATTAGAGGTGGAAAATTTTCTTCTCGATGTTTGTTTATTGAATGTCCACTATTAAAACTTTTGTCAATACATTTGGGTATGGTAAGGAAAATTTCCCATAGGGGTACATGCGATCTCACATTAATGAAGTACAAGAATAATGACACACATATGAGTTTGGTGGGTATTTTATCTATTACCAATGCGTTTTAGGATTTATGTGTTGTCAAACTCTTCATAGTGCAGGCAGTAGGCTTGTGTAGATTGACCTCATGAAGTTTATCCGTGTACTTTAAACATAGTACACTCAAAATCTTTTTTTTGTCATTGCTCATTTAAAAGCAAAATCTGTAAAATGAAAAAATTCAAATGAGAAAAGGATACCAAAAAATATAAGTACCTTACTTATAGTAAACCAGTACACTGTACACTAATGAGCTCATTTGGATGCACGACTATATTTAGTCGGAGTTATATATTTGTCAGTTTGTAGTGATTCTTTCAGATTCGTTGACTGCAGATGTGGATTTTAGGTAATCCGGTGAAAATCGAAGGGGCAGAATATTGTGGTAAGAGGGCCATTTACATAAGTAATCATGCATCTCCAATTGACGTATTCCTTATCATGTGGCTAACTCCTATTGGCACCGTTGCCATCGCAAAGAAAGAGGTATGTTTCAAGCTTTACTATACTAAGTAAAGGCTACACATACACTTGGTGCATGTGGCCACACATACAATGAATATATCAGTGTATGTGTTACTACTAAAATATTTCATCTGTTTCATAATAGATTCATCATTTGTACTTTTTACGCTTATCAATGCATTATTTGTAACATTAATATCTTTAATTATCCATAAGTAAAAATAATAAAAAGAGCATATTAAAAAAATACATATTAGGACGAATCTAACAAGATCCCACATAATTAGGTTTTTCCTAAACCGTAAATCGCTAAAGCCAATCGAAGTCTAAACTGTGAATAGTGCATAATATGGAAATGTTGCATCTATTATGAAACGGAGGTAGTATAGTATATTGTTACTAAAAAATTACAAACTTACAATATTTCGAAGGATAATTTTATATTTAATGATTTTTTCTTTATCTTTGATAAAAAGATATGTATTTTAAAGTTTTCGTTGTTTAGATTTATAAGAATCCTTTGTTTAAAACTAAAAAAAAGAATTATAATTTTTTTCCAGATTTATTCATATATTAGTCATATTTTTCATCTTCACCATTTTTCTACTATTGATTACTAGTAAATTTTCCTGTCGTTTTCAAATAATTAATTTGCTTATAGAAAAATAATATTGTATTTTCATCTATACCATGTAATAAAATTCAATTTGAAATCTAGTACTTCCTCCGTTTTTTTTAAAATGTGACACTTTCTATTTTAGGAAGTTTTAAATTAAATGTGACACTTTCTTTTTTGGTCAATAAACTCTCTCTATCTCTCTCCTCTCACATGGGTCCCCTTATTTTTTTCTCTCTATCTTTTTCCTTCCCAAAAATTGCCTAGGAGTCCGTCAATCTAAAAGTGTCACATTTAAATAAAAACGGAGGAAGTATTTCAATCGTCAATTTATCATGTAAATTCAAATATCGTTAATTAACAAAACAAGTTCAAACGATAGTAAGTTTGTAATTCTTAGTAACAATATACTCCCTCCGATCCGTTCCCTTTTGTTGTTCCCATTTTCATTTTTGGAATGTTTCTAAAAGTTCTTCCCACTTTGAATCTTTTCCATTTTAAGAATATTTATTTTCCCATCTTACCCTTCAACAACCAAATATTTACTACACTTTTTAACCTTTTGTCATACACATAGCCCACTTTAGAATCATTTATTTCTCAATCACCCACTTTTCTTTCTCTCTCTTACTTTTTCAAAAGCAAAAAGGTACCAAAGTACACTATATACAATATAAAATTTAAAAAATTCTACTCCACCTCTATTTGCATTGGTTTTCCCCCAGATTCCAAATGGGAACATCAAATGGAAACGGAGGGAGTACATTTTAATAGTAACACATACACCTAGTGTATGTGTGGCCCAAATACACCAAATATATGTGTATCTCTCTCTACTACAATGCTTATTCTATGATCCCTCAAGCCTCAACCCACTTTAAAGAGCCATATTGTACTTTTTGTGGATCCTGAGTCCCATATAAACAAAAAAATATATTAAAAAAAGAACAATAAAGAAAAATAAAGAGTTATGGTAGAATCAGGATTATAGTTCATTCTACCTCCGTTCCATGGGTATTGCAACCTTTGACATTTTACACTATTCATACACTCCCCTTTGACTTTCTTTTGTAGTTTATACATAAAGATAAATATAGTCATGTGGGATCTTGTTAGATTCGTCTCGATATATGTTTAATTAATATCAACTTTTTACAATTTTTACTTAAGTAAAATTAGAGATATTAGCGTTTAAAGTAGTGCATTGGGAGCCCCTATGTTGCAATACATATGGAACAGAGGTAGTATAATGTTAGTAAAGGACTTAATATTATTTTTTTTCTTTAAGTAAATTTTTAATTTGTGAGGAGCCACTCACATAGGGCCCTGAGCGGTGTCTTAAGCTGCTCCCCCCACTGAGACCCCTCTAACTACTTTCATGTATTGTTAAGTATTAACATAGGTTTTATGTTACGTTAATATTTACATGCTCGCTCGCAATATGCAAATCATGTACCTTCCCATGTCATGGAGCCATCGAAATGTCACGTAGCATTGCTCTTCGTTTGGGAACAAGTGCACGCCAACTCATTGGATTGACGTGCAATTGTTTCCAAAAAGAAAAAGACGAATTTCAATCATATCTCCTATTACTTAAAGTCGATCCTCACCAGAGGCGGGAATTTAAATCGAACAACATGGATGCCTTCTTTTTCCCCAACATTACCCTCAAAACTCTCTCGGACGTAACGTTCCTTTCCCTTTCTATAAAGAAGTAGATTTAGCTTCCCATTTTTGCATATGCGAACTTTGCATATTGAAATATTTCAAATGGTCAACAACAAGAAAATAGTTTTAACTATACCATGTTCATGATAATAGTTATCAATTCACCAATCCATCAAGTAAAATTCCCTAATTTCTCTTGCAGATCATTTGGTACCCTTTACTAGGACAATTATATATTCTTGCTAATCATCTTCGTATAGATCGCTCCAATCCTACTGCTGCTAAAGAATCTATGAAGGAGGTATCTTTTAACTCAAACCCTTATCAGTTTATCACGTTGATCATACGTTTGAACAAGATAATCTAATTTCTAATCCATTTTTGCTTTAGGTGGCCCGTGCAGTTGTCAAGAATGACTTGTCCTTAATTATATTTCCTGAGGGTACAAGATCCAAAAATGGGAGGTTACTTCCATTTAAGAAGGTAAAATTCCCCAATTTGTTTTGAGACTTGCAATGTAGTAATCGTCTTAATATTCTATTCAATTCACCTTAATTTTAGACAATTAAACTTATATTTACTGAACTTAACTTATTTTTCGCGGAATTAAACTTATTTTACTAATTCATATTTATTTTTCTTCTTTACACTATTGATTTCAATGTACTGAACTTAGGTTTACAGAAGTGAACTTATTATTGCTGAAGTGTATTTTATTAAACTGAACTTATTTTTATTGTTTTTAAGGTAAATTGAGTAAGGCCTAAAAGTCATGTAAGGATGGGTAGGGATATAAAGTTAAACCTACTTCAACCAAAATCTCAACATTTTTTTACTTTAATTTCAATCAATAATTGAGAGGTGCTAGCCTGCTAGGGCTTCCATAACCTCCCCCAATATTCCGCCTCTAGATGTGCAAACATTGTGTTTATTTTAAGGGCGAGTTATATTCATCTAAAAAGGATTAAGTTTCACGCCTACTCTAAGAAATTTCAATACATTACAACAAATTCAGATGGATTTAGACAAATTACAATAATATTCAATAAACTAAAACAAGTATTGTTTAGATTCATTGACGGAAAATTAGGTGAAGATAACACGATCTTTTGTATAAGCTAAAATTTCTTTGAAATTTACTAGTCTTTTGTTACCATACAGGGTTTTGTTCACCTAGCACTACAGACAGGACTTCCTATCGTCCCAATGGTCATGACAGGCACTCATAAAGCTTGGAGGAAGGGCAGCTTACATGTACGCCCTGCACCCATAACTGTGAAGTATCTTCCTCCCATTAAAACAGAGGATTGGGATGAGGATAACATTGATAAGTATGTAAGTGTTGTGCACGAAGTTTATGTTACTCATCTCCCTGAGTCTCAGAAGCCTGTTGATATAAACACTCCAAACAAAGAACAATTTCATAGCTGAAGTTTCTCAACTTTTGTGCTTGTAAATTTTTATCTTGCTAAATATTATTTGAATTTGATGTTTGAGCCTATTGTAATTAGATTAGGCAATATAAAAAGTAAATAAATAAAATTTCTTAATACTTTATGCTTCAAGTTGGAAATTTGACATTATTACTGCCACTTTCATGTGTTTGGTTTTATGATTTTAGCGTCATTTGATAAGTTGTATACTTCCTCCGTTTATTTTTAAGTGTGATTTTTTTTTCACGCATTTCAAAAGAGCGATTTAAGTTGTATAAGAGAGCAATTCGCTTAGGGTGTTTTCGCTACTGCCATGAAGATGTAGATTCCCGCTGGCATTAGATTGTGAGCAACTTCGCAAAGAGCTGAACACTTTATTTGTTCAACCTTATTTGTGTTTGACTAATCGTATCTATTTGAATATCCTCGTAATGTGGATTTTCAGTTCGTGTGTACATCCTTTCCAAAGGCCTAATTTATTGTGACTCAAAAAGATTTTGCTCATCTTCTACACTTCTTGTTTTTTTAGTCTCTTGAACTGGAGGCTGTTTTCATGAGGTTCATCCTAGTTTAAAAAGGATGTTTCTTTCAATAGGATGGTAGAGGGTGTTGGTTTGAATAACGGAGTGCTGCCCGATGTCAATGCCCGCATTTTCTGACTTCCGTATTGTTGCCTTTTGATCTTTCCCTTTTATGTTACATTCGACCATCCCTAGTTAGTTATTAACTATGTTATAATTCTTGTATTTGTTGATGTGGCATCCACGGGTTATGCACGCTATGCTATAATATCGAAGTAGAGCATAAACATTGTATGTGAATCTTTGTAATTGTGCATCCTTTATGTTGATGAATTAAATAATATTTATGAATATTTCATTGAACAAACTTCATTTGTTATGAAGGCAACGGTATATTGTATTAAACTAGATTTTTTTAATTTAAATAATAATTGAAATAGTCAATTTATAGCACTATAAAAGAATGCAATGTCAATGAATTTTTAATAAACCGCTGATCTTTCAAAGCTTATATGAGCGTTTTAACCGCGTTTGCTATCAAAGGAAAGACAATAAGACAATGCTTTTTGAAGCGTTGTCAACGTGTTTATAGCACCATTATTTTACAACGCCTCAAAAGCTTTGTCTTATATGGGTAAAAAGCACTATAATTTCAGAATTTTTTTGTTCAAAATTTATTTTATAATATATACTTACAAATATTAATAGTCAAAGTTGTGTACTATCAATTGCGCGTCAATTCATCTATTTATGAGATATGCATCTTATGCCTGAGAGTACCATCATGGTACACCCCAAGACGATTTTTTTGCTCATTTGGGGACGTCCAAATGAGCAATGAGCGAAAAAATAGCATTCAGTGTACCATATTCATGATACACCCTGTGTATAAAAAAGTTGTATGTATCTATCAATTAACATCATACGGTTTATTAATACTCATGATTTTACAAAAGTGATTAAATAGGCGGTCTAACGGCCTGTTCATTTCAGCTTAATTTCAGTTCAGTTCAGTTCAATTCAGCTCTAATCAGTTCACTTCAGTTCAGTTCAGCTCCAATCAGTTCAGTTCCAATCAATTCAGTTCAGTTCTGTTCAACTTCATTCTTTTATAACCATTTTGTTAAATATTATTACGTTGGTCTAATTTATTTTACTAATTGCTCTTATTATATTATTATTATAATTTATTTTTATATCATTATTATTAAGTATTATTATTATTATGTGTATATTATTTTGTTTATTAAAGCTTTATTCATCATTATTACTATTATCATTAGGGAGGAACATGGTTTAAGTAAAAAGCACAAATAAACCTGCTTTTTCAGCCCATAATCCAATCAAATCACGTCAAAACATTTTATGATGTAATTTTGCACGGTCCGACCCAATCATTATTTTATTATTTCCTGAGGTACCCCGGGGTTAGGGCTAATTCCTCGGGTACCCCTCTCGTTTTCGAGCTAGCTCAAATGCCACTAGCGTTAGTGTCGTTAGCTTAAATGTCATTACTACTAAAAATCCGTTAACTATTCCGTTAACTATCATAATTATGACTAAATTTCCACTAATTTTGATTAAAAGTCAATAAAATAAACAAAAAAAAAATAAACAAAATTAAACCCAACCCCTCCCACACTCTCTCCTCTTCCTCCCCTCCCACTCTCTCTCCCCCTAATCTGCACTGACCAAACCCCCACCCTCCCTCTCTCTCCTCTCCCACTGCTCAACCACAACACCACCTTCGAACCCCACCCGCGACCAACCACCGACCTAATCACCTACCCAAGCTCTGAATTCGCGCACCTGAAAACGAACCCCCTGAAATCGCCCCCCCTAAAAACGAACCCCCTGAAATTGCCCCCTGACATCGCCTCCTGAAAACAAACCCCTGTACGATGGTGGTGGAGGATTTCGTGGGTGCAGGGAGAAGACGATGGTGGTGAAGGAACAATAGGTTTCGTGGCTAAGTCTACGCCGGTAGTGTCGTTGTTATGCAAGGGAAGGGGTGCTTGGTGGTGGTCGATTTTCAGGGGCAATGGTGGTTGCGAAAAGTCGCAGGCCTTGGGTGGGTCGATGTGGCTGGTGGTGGTCAATGTTGGTTGGTTGGGGGTTTTGGGGTGGGTTGGGGTGGTCGATCTAGGTGGCTTGGGGGTGTCGATCTAGGTGGCTTGGGGTTTTTTGGGTGGTTGGTTTTGTTTGCCGAATAGGGGATGGGTGGGGGGGAACAAAGAGAGGGAGGGGTGGTGGGAGGAGAGAGAGTGGGAGGGGTTGGGGGAGGAGAGAGACAAAGAGTGTGGGAGGGGGAGGGGTGGGGGTGGGTTAATTTTTTTTTTGACTTTTAATCAAAATTAAAGCATAATTATGATAATTAATGGAATAGTTAACGGAATTTTAGTAGTAATGGCATTTCAAGCTAACAGCACTAACGTTGGTGGCATTTGAGCTAGCTCGAAAACGAGAGGGGTACCCGAGGAATTAGCCCTAACTCCAGGGTACCCCAGGAAATATCCCAATATTAATATATAATTAAATCTAATTATTAAAATAGTAATATTAATTTAATTCTTAGATATTATTGTTATTATATAATCATCATCAGGTATTAATATATAAATACAAAGACTATGAAATAATTGTTATTAATTACCATTATAATCATTAATCATTATTATTATTAATTTATGATTATTATATTATTTATTTATAATTATCATTTAAAAATATCCAAAATTTAATTATTATTATTCATTATTATTAGTTATCATTATAATTATTATTTAATATTCATATTATTATTGTTTAAATATTATTTATATATTTATTAAATTCAATTTAATTCAATTCAATTCAATTCAATTTAATTCAATTCAATTCAGTTCAGTTTAGTTCAATTCAGTTCAGTTCAGTTCAGCTCCAATCAGTTCAGATCAGTTGTTTTCAGTAAATCTAAACAGGACCTAACTTTATGTTAAAATTAAACTAACTTAAGCCCATCACTTTATTTAAAAAACCCATTAATTTATTCAAAAAGGTGTTTCATTCACTTATTTCTATTGGGTTTGGGTTGAATCTAGTTTTAACTTAAAATTAGACGGTCTCTTATAGGACTAACTCTTGTGAAAGATCGTCTACTTTTAAATTAAAATTAGGCAATGGCAAGCCCGATATTAAAAATAGATTTAGCCCAATAGTAACTAGTTGATATTTCTCGATGACTAATTTAAACCCTTTTTTTAATTATGTTTACTTATATATTAAATTTAAACTATCTCTTATAATAATTTTTGCCTGATTTTAATCTTCCGAAATTGTCTAAACTTATTCTTATCTTATGCATTTAAATATTTTAATGAAATCTTTGCTAAATCTTTTGTATAATCTTTATCTAGTAATCGGATAAGGATTCAAAATTATCAAAATCTTTTATCTTTTGTGTAAAAAGCGTATTGGGTATATTTATCTAATGTGAACATGATATATATGGATGTATATAGGAAAGTTGTTAACTCCTTCCGAGTTAGATTATAATTAGGAGTTCAATGCAGTTTAGATTTTGTGATATACATATAAAGCTACCTAATATATGATCAAGTATGACATAAATACCGAAGTTCTATAAGATAGAGAGAAATTCATAGGACAAAATATAATTTTTTGTTTACAAGAACTAAATTGGTGATGGAGAAGGAAGACTGTAGTAGGCCGCCACCGCCACCGCCCGGTGATGCACCGTGGCTAGTTTATACACATAGTGATGGTGAGACTCAACAACTACAAACATTCTGTACAATGTCACCTTTACCTCCTAACAATAGTTTCTTTATCAAGAGCATACCCGAGTTGCGCAACAAGTCTATAGTCAATTGTTGTCATGGTTGGTTAATCCTATGTGATCTCGAATACACGAACATGTTTTCGCTATTCAATCCAGTCACCTTGGAAGTTCTACACCTTCCTCCGTTGCTATATCCATTCCCAGATGATGAGGGTTTTTTGTCATGCACCTTAACACAACCTCCTAATCTTGATTTTATTGCTAATGATCATACTAAAGCATGTGTATTTTTGTTGTTTTTTACTGGTCTAGCCTTTTCGTGTCGGCCTAGTTCTAGTTCTAGTCCTGTTTGGGTCACACATACACTTGAGCTTGGAGGTGAGACCGCATTTTTAAGCCGTCCACTTACTGTTAATGGGGTTGTATATGGACGTGGAGGCGCTGTGAGTGAGGACAGCACCTATTTGGTTAGCATTGAGGATTATGACTCGATTTCTTTCAACTTAGAGTCCTTGCTAGTTGCCCTGCCTTTGTGGAGTATTTTAGCTACTCGGAACTGCTGGTTTTTGGTTGAGTCATGTGGTCAAATATATTGTGTTACTATACACTTACGCCATGATTTTGAATACAACCGAGCTAGTGCAGTAAGCGTGTTTGAGTTGAATTTGCATGAACGAGAGTGGGTAGAAATTCAGTCTTTGAATGGTCGTGCGTTTTTTTTAGGCCCCGAATGTTGCACTTGGTGTTGGGGGATAAGGAGTGATCCTACTCCATTAGGAGGTTGTGTCGAATCGGATTGCATCTACTTTTTCATGCCGACACAAGGTGTAGAAACCTTGTATTCATATCGGCTATGTGATCGAACTTTCACAGCCCTCTGCCCCTGTCGAGAATTAGTGAGGCCATACAATTTTCCTATTTGGGTGACACCACAACATCAGGGGTTAGTAGTCCTATTCTTTTCACTTTATTTTTACTACTATAGTGCAAAATTTCTACTAATTAAATTATATTTCATCGATTCTTGCTCCAGACATCATAATATTGCAAGTAATTACAAAGTTGACTTGTCAATTCTCTGGCTGCAATATGCGACAGATCTCTCATAAATACATAATTATAATGAAACAAATATATGCTAAACATTGAATTTTATATTGAATATTACATGGTTAGATAAGTAGTAGTATACAGTACTCCCATGATAAAAAGTGCGTTCTTTCCACCTCCACATAAACAAAATTTGAGGTTTAATAAGTATAGATGTAAAAATAAGAACGCACCCTTAGTTGAATACAATTGTGCTAGTAGTCAGAAACGCGGAATAAAAGTGTAATGAAACTTTTGCTTTCAACTAATTATTGTACTTGATGATGACAGATCATTAGCACGACAAGGATGGAATAAGACCGCGAACGAAAGTTGCGTAGCTTACCAAGATCAAGTAGTACCATTTGAACAGAATGAGTTGTCCGTGCAGAACGCGACACACGCAAGCTTGTTAGATGTGATTCCATTACATGTCATAGAATTGAGCTTGAAGCATATGCATTTGTTTGATTACCGTAATTTCCAGGCTAGTTGCAAAACATTTCATGCAGCTTTCCCATCAGCAATTGAATGGAGAACCAACAATTTGCTCCCCTTTTTTATATCTATTAAGAATGATGACGGTTTATGCCAAATAATAGATCTGTTTAAGGTTGATTCGCGCTCCTCCATAATCCATTTATCTCCGAGTCCATTTATTATCGAATTCTGCAAGGATGGATGGCTAATCATATTAAATAATAAGCTATTCTTAGAGTTCTTCAATCCTTTTACAAGGAAAAGGATGGATTTACCGTCTGGCATTGGAAATATGCATAGGACTTTTAGTAGCATTGGATTTTCTACCCGCCCGGATTGCCCCGAATGCTTAACAGTTGGGATTTTTGATCTTTGTGAATCCACAATAATCGCCTACATTGAGGCTAGACATAAGGCATGGAAGCATCTTATGATCGACGATGGATTATATGAATTTCATTCGGGTGATAGTAGTCCTGTTTATTATGATGGAGCATTTTACTTTCTGGGTAGGAATGGATATGTCGGAGTCTTTGAATTGATTGATGGGCAACCAAGCTGGAAAACTTATCACAAGCCTCCAGATGTTCTAGTTGGAACCTTCCAAGAGAACCATATAGTAGAATGTGGTGGAGTACTATACTCTGTGTTTATTGGTGATACAGGGAAATGGGTTAAAGTCTATAAATTCGATAAGTTGGAGACAAAATGGATCAAAGTTGATTGCTTGGGAAATCATTGTCTGTTTGTTGGTCGGAATTCGACATTTTCTATGGTTGCTGAAGAGGATAAGATGAAGAACAAAATTTACCTCTCAAGGCCTAAAAGGAATGCCATTGTGTATTATTGTCTAGAAACTAGAAAGTTTTATACTACTGATAGTCAAATTCCGATGGAAAATTTGTACTACACAGTAGAGCCATCATGTTGTTGTTGGCTTTAGCCTTTAGGATTTTATTCTACTTTTATATCGTAATTTATTTAAGGCTGTAATGCTGCAGTTTATTTCTTTTAACACTGTAGTAATTCTTGTGTTATAATAAACTATTTAGGATGAAATTTTAATTTCATCTGAGCATTTCCTGAAATAAGCAGAATGATGGGTCTTTTATATTTCCTACTTCAACATCTTGTTGATTTTCCTGAAAATACATTTGCACTTTCCTGATAATCATTATCCAAGTATACCATGACTGACTGAAACCAATTCAAGAGAAATGGACACTTTGAATCGGTCTTCTCTTTTGAAAATTTGTTTACGATCTTCTGCTGGGAATGATGTCGTTGTTCTACTTCCTCTGTCCCAAAATTTGCTTACGATTTTTGTAGGTTTTGATTTTTCCTACTTCCTCCATCCCAAGTATATTCTCGGTAAAAAGAAAGGATCGTTTTTTCCTGTCTGAAACAACCAAAGTGTAAGAGCAAATAGTTCTTGGGCGAGGAAATTAAATGGTGCTTATGAGCAAGGAGGCCGCAGAGTGATCCAACAATTGACGTCTAATAATCTTGATCGAACTACCGGGAAGGTGACTCAGAATCATTAGAAAAGAACTAGTACTTTAATGTGCAGTAACAACAAAAATTAAACTTATCTGAAGAACAGAAATTTTCTGTTTCGAGCAAAAACTCAGATAATGCATTTAAAGAATCTAATACAGGCACATATACAAAGATGACGAAGTAGATATCATTTGCAACTCAAATTTAGAAGATCCATGATGCAATCAGATTAAGCAATGTACTAAAATCGAAAACCAAAAACAATGCAATGGCACTGTTAGTACTGTCCTGAAAAAACTTCAAAGGCCTCTGCACTTCCAGTATCTTGAAACTCGTCGGTATCAAGTGAGTAGAAAACTAGACCATTTCCTTTCAGCATTGAAACATAAATCCTATTTCTCATCCCAACTTCTGTCGTCTTGGCCGCAAAACATGATGAAATGCTAATGAACAAGCAGTGGTTACCAACACTTTTAACTTATACCCATACACCCACAGGCCACAAGCTCTACATTATACTCAACCAAGTAGCTTGAACGTAATATTTCCGAAATAGGCAGTCGCCTGCTGTAAACTTGCCAACTTCCTTCTCTATCTACCACTTCAAATGCTTCCAAATATCTAATCTTGTCAAGAACATAAAATCACCCTTCAATCAAACTGGACGGCTTGTTCTAGCACAAAATTCATTTTCTATATTGGAAACCACACATTCATTCTGTGTGTCATACATATGAGTACTTCATCACAACCCATCATGAAAGATTGAAAGCAATTGTTACACAGTCAGGGAGAAGTCAGGTACGTTGAGAACCCGATGCTTCTAAGATCAAACATGATTAGGTTATTACCACACGGGAATTCCCCCCTCAATCTTGTGAATAAGTTGAAGAACTTTATTGTATCTTGGCGCCAATTCGATATAGATAGCCACCCATCTTTGGAGAAATGAACTAAAAGGATCTGCACATAATCTGAGGTTGCTATAGTGTGAATCATTTCTAGAAAGGTGCATAACTTGACATAATCGATCATCATTCTTAAAGGAGACGAACAAGCAGTGGTTGTTATAAGCCCCAATTCGTGGTCTTCACAAACTTGGACAAAAGTGGGCACAACAAAGTAGATTTTTTGACGGATTCCATTAACTGGTGAGACTTTTAAGACGTTTGGTAGTTTTAAGGTGGGTGTTTTAAAAAAAAAAACAACAAAGGTGGGAGTTTTGAAATACTTGCTTCAAAAAGGTGGGAAAGTTCAATTTATCCTAAATTGTATGATGTTTGTTGATATACACATGAATGAGTTGGTCTTGTAAGCGATCGCGTAATTTTAACTTAAAATTTGGCAGGGGCGCAAGCTCAACAATTATGAAGAGAATAAACCGCCTTTCTAAATATAGTGACTACTTTAATCCATTTCATGACCAGCCTTTGAAATCTTTCATGTTAGTACTACAGTCCCATTGCATTGTTTTTTGTTTTCGGTTTTAGTACAGTGCTTAATCTAATTGCATCATGGATCTTCTTAACTCGAGTTGCTAACGATACTGCTTCATCATCTTTGTATGTGCCTGTATCAGACTCTATATGCATTATCTGAGTTTTTGCTAGAAACAGAAAATTTATGTTCTTCAGATAAAGTTGAATTTATGTTGTGATTGCACTGTGAAGTACTAGTTCTTTTCTAAATGTCACGATCGATTTGATCACTGATTCTGAGTCGCCTTCCCGGTGGTAGTTCGATCAAGATTATTGAACATCAATTGTTAGAGCCCTCTCAGCCTCCTTGCTCAGAAGCACCATTTAATTTCCTCGCCCAAGAACTATTTGCTCTTAATTAGCAACTTGGTTGCAAGAACTAACACCACTTTCAGAGGAAAAAACCAATTTTTTTTTACTGAGAATATACTTTCCTCTTGACTGTTTTTCATGAGTTACAAATATAGATTATTCTACTGGTACAAATACAAAGAGAAATGTGCTCTGCCAACATACTCTGATATGCTACTCCTTAAATTAAGTGACATAAGTGCCACTAATTACAAAGAATATAAGAGTAACATAATTAGTAGGTCCTTACCAACATTGTCATAATTCTTACCTTCAGCATCTGTTGCAAGAGCAACTAAAACAAAATTCCTAGCTGGAGCATGTTCACTCCAGAGCTTGGTCGAGAAACATCCCCCGAATCCAAGAGACTGTTCAGAGTATTATTACCTATGCTTTCTTAACTCTTTCGTGGGCGTGTAATGGCATCTCGATAGATTGGTGGTTACATGATGGGGCCGGGGTGAGAAGAATGGGAAAGGAATTTCCATCTTGCTTTCAATGAGTTCATATTTTCTGTTTTAGAACGTGGCGTAGTTGGATCTTCTGAGATTCCATCCTTGCCTCCAGAAGCTTGTGCTTCAAACTGCTTTTATGTGGTCCACGAGGCCATTCAATGCAACCCTTCATCCCACGGTTAATGTCAGGCGAGCTCCACCCAACCATGCCTGATGGGCTAACCCCGCTTTTACTGGATCCACGATCAGGTGACATGTTAGCTCCGTTGGAAACCCGTCCATTTGACAGTCTTCCGTTCACGCCATCCACAGAAATTATCTTATAATTATCACCATTATTAGGGCCTGATTTCCAAAGCCTTGAAATTGAATGAACTTTTTTAAACTGCTTTGAAGGAACTGAGCAGACTTCACTGATCTCAGTGATGGGTGTTTCATCACCAACTTGTTCTTCCCATTCAGTGCAGCTATCTGACACATTACTGTCCCGGCACATCCTATTAACCGACATCATACTTCCTTCGGGTGAATAACTGGAACCTTGATCTTCTGCATGGCTCACTGTTTCCCATCCACTCGCATCATCATCCATGTCACCGCTATGATTGCCATATACATTCGAACGTCTCTGCATACTATCTTTGCTATGGTTGTGCATTGCAGGGCTCACGGTCCGAACTTTGGAACCATGGCTTGCTGGGCTGTATTCAACACATGGTTCAATCTCTCTCACATTGCTTTCTGCCATTGCCATTTCTTCAACAACAGCAAATATATCATCTGGGTGAGATGGCTCATATGTGAACTCTTTAACATCATGAACGTTTATTGATGCAGCAGCTCGCCGAAATAGCTCAGCTTCCCTCATCTCATTCATATCACAGTTCACACCTTTAGACCTAAGACACTTTTCAAGCTCTGATACAAGATAGTTCATTTGAGAATACTTCTGATCAAGTGCTACTTTGGCATCAACCAATTTCATTTGTACACGTTCTTCTCGCCAAACCTCTGCCATCTGCAACACTTTCCTTTCTTCTTCAACTTCTTCTCGGATCCTCATGCACTCCTTCTTAAGCGAGTCAACTTCAGCCTTGTCCTCCCCAATTTCCTTTGCCAGCTCATCACATACCTCCTCGATCATCTCTCGGGCTTTTCTCTCTTTCTCATAGTCCTGCATGTATCTCTTTGCTGATAATTTAACCTCCGACAGTTCATTGACCAACTTAGAGTTAACAATCTCAAGTCTTTGACGATTCTTCCTTTCTCTACTCAAGTCAGCTTTAACATCATCAATAATTGCACGGACTTTCTCATGTTCTCTGCTCCGCCATACTGCTCTTTCCTCACTGAGCTTCTTCAAGAAGTGTTCAATCTTCTTCTTTGAGGATCGCCTTTCTGTTTCCAGTTCTTCTATACGTGCCCGAGCCTGCTCAAGTTCCTTCTCAAGAGCAGATACCATGGGCAAAGCATTCACTTTTTGGTCAGATGACTTCAAATCATCATAATGTTCATTTGATGCTTTTGAGCAAACTGGGTCCCACTTCGTTGCCCCTTCCATGGCATAATTCGCAAAGTGAAAAGGAGATTGCCGCTAACAAAGGGAAATTAAACACGAAGTTTACATTAGATCAAACAGGGGAGCACATCTAGGAAGAAATCAACAAAGATACATCATGGCAGCTGATGCCCACAAAAATATTGTACTTTGTGCATACTAAAAGCCTTTTACTTTTGGATGAAAGCCCCATAGGGTACGAAACAATATAGGATCATAAGACTTCGATAGCAAGATTGAATCATTTTTATGATTAAATGAGAGACATGTACCTCACAATGATATCCATTGATTGGACCATTAACTGAACACGGGCTCCTAAGTGGATCTTTAGCCTCAGAGCCACATTCTCTGCTAGCATGATGGCAGGTCAATCGATCACCACCATGGCCAATTGCAGGCTGCAAAAGAGAAGGGATAATTGAAGGCCAAAGCTAGATGTTTCATATATACATTACCATAAACAAACTATCCCTATCTGATTGATCCATCTACAACATGCTTTCTGATGTTAACATCATTACAAGGATACATTTCATTGTGCCTTAAACCAATAGATATTGCTACTCCTAATGAGTAATGACCACAACAACAGACTCAAAATAACTACATCATTCGCCATTCCACAAGCATAAGTAACACGACTTTACTCGAAATACCATTGTGATCATTACAATTCAAAATTTCTTGAGCATAAACAGGACATCCTAAAATGATCACTGTAAACTCAAACTACCTAAAACCAGCTCCAATTCATGATCATCATATTCCACTCCACAAACTCCAAAACCATATAATTGACCCAATTCCACAACCCACATACCTCACCAATATAAATACAAATGATAAAGGATACTTCAATGAAACAATTAATTTAACACACTGATCCAAAACCTAAGCAAAACTTTGATTACCCAAATCAATACTTCTCATTAGCCCAAAAAAGAAGGAAAAAGGAAAGTCAATACACCCACATTTACTCTTCCTTCAATCCCATCAATCACTACCTAACAAAAAGGAAAAAACTTTGTTTAGCCATCAGGTCGACAACCCACCACTAAGATAACGGATTCCAACTCAGCCGCAGAAATTGATTTTTTTAACGATTTATTAGTAGTGGGTCATCTACGCATTGCTCGTACAACTAATTTGAATCTATAGTCTTAACATTTTAGCATGAGGAACAAATAAAATGATCAAACCTTGGATAAATTCAAGTTGAGATCTTGAGTCTCAAACAACGAGTTAAAACACACCTTAAACCCTAACCGATCTTCATCCTTCTCTTCCTTGTCCTTCTTCCCTCGCCGCTTCGGCTTCGGCTTCAGCTCATCACCACCACCACCACCACCGTCAACCACCAAGTGCAACCTCCAAAGAGTAGCAGCAAGCTTCCTAGAAGAAACAGGGGGACCCACTTTCTCTCTCCTCATTTTCCGGCGACATTCCGGCGAAGATTTTTCCGGCGAACCATTTTCAGGGTTATTTTTGTCATTCTTCACATTTTCTCTCTCTTCATGGAACTTCCAACGGAGAAGAGGGGTAGGAGGGCCGGATTTCTTGGGTAAACGAGGGGTATTTCGGGAAGATTTGCGAGGTTTGAGGAGGGGTTTTTGGGAAGATCTGGGGATTTTTGAGGTGGGTTTTTCGAGGAGAGGAGAGTGGAAAGGTCTGTGTTTGGAGTGATCTTCATTGTTGGAGGAAATGGGTAGTTGCAGAATCCGCCATTGAAGTGAAAGGTTGAAGCTTTTGTTTGGTGGTGTTATTTTTTGAGGAGAGAGAAAGTGGAGAGGAGCTGAAAATGAAAGGAAAGGGGGATAGTAGAGTAGAGTAGAGTGAGAAGAAGAAAGAAAGGATGAAGAAAAGGGGATGAATGTGTATAAGTATAATTATACGGGTCAACGTATATTTCTACGGTGAAAAAAGCATTGGATTCTGTATTTTGTAATGAGTTAAAACGGTGTGGTTTTGTGTATGTTTTTATGTTTTGGGAGGGAGTGAATGGATGTGGATGTGGATGTGGATGTGGATTTGGATGTATATTAGTAGTAGTAGTACAAAATGGTGGGAAGTCTTATTGATGCAATGAAGAATAAACTTGGTGGAATTTTGATGATAGGATACTATATATAATTTTGATGATAGGATACTATATATACTACCATAAGGCATAATGTCATGATAAATAGGAGACTTTTTTCTACAATAATTGTCCAATAGAGGAAATTATTTGGGGTCTAACTAGATCCAGAACCATTAATTTTTTTTCAGATTAGTCTCGACCGGAACACGAAAACCTTTGGGTCTGAAGGGTCTGGTTCCTTAGTAGATCCTTTTAAATTTCAAATTTAATAACATTTTTTAATCTAATGAATTTATTTCGCATATTTTATAGGTTCGTGTGACCATGGTTTAGGTTTGTTTTGAAACAATTAACAAAATATAGCTTATAAAATCTTTAAAATGTTTCAACTTACATCATTACATGTTTTAAAATGTAGTCACAACTACTCATAAAGTCGTAATTTACAACTTTTTTTTATGTAAATGGGTCTGTGGGTATGGTCTAGACCGGGTCTGGGTCTGATATATTTAGAACCGAACCCTGACCCGCCTAATAACCTCTAAACCCAAACCTGAACCAGACGTATTGGGTCTAAAAAAGTTGGACCCAGACCCTTATAAATGGGTCTATGGGTCTGGATTTGGGTCGGGTCCAAGACTCATTGCCATCCCTAATGGGAAGTCTTCAAGAGTGAATTGATGCAATGAAGAATAAATTGGTGGTATTTTGATGATAGGATACTATATATACTACCATAATATCATGATAAATAGGAGACTTTTTCCTACAATAATTGTCTAATAGAGGAATTTATTTGGGGTGTGTAAAGAGCAACAAAGTATAGTATTGTATATGAGTTTCGATCTCAAATTTTGTCTACGAGACTGCAACAGCGACAAGTGATGAAGTACATTGACGGTCTTGTCTCTATAGTGATTGACAAATATGGACGTGAGATCAAGAAAGATTACAAGATTGAAGTTTACGGTGAACCTGACACCAGCAGATGTACTTCTATTTTGCTATTTATTGCACTAGCGCAGACTAAGAACTAGAGGGATAAAAGAAAGTAGATCATACTCCGAATTAGTCATTCAATAACAATCATTTGGTTCGATCGAGGCTTTGAGCTTAAGCCTTTTTTTTACTGTCATTTATATAGATTTGGTTCATGATTTCCTTTGAGGAGTTGCCTTAGTTTTGAGATAAGCGATTTTCTTCATTCATAATTCACTTACACTTTCTTAGCCAATGGGTCCCCGATAGACTTGGGATTTTAGGTTCAAACTTGTCTTTTTTTTCTAACTAACTAATAAAGCTCATCCCGACAGTTTCACAAGAATTCAAATCTCCTCTTTGTATTCCTTTCTCTCCTATTACTGCTAGCAATCAATCATAATGGAGTAATGAATCTTTGTTGAAAGAAGACCCAGGCAATGCCTTCATTATGTATGTTCAATGCATTTGGCAACCGAGAGCAAGACTTTGACATACTTTCTTTCTCGTCGCGTATTACTTGCTAGAAAAGCTTGGCTCAACATTTTTGATTTGTTGGAAAAGAACGAAGGATAGAGTTCATTCAATCAAATATTTTATGTTAAATCAAGCAAATTACTGTCTTTGAAAAGTGTATGGGGTCTACCTAGCAGACCTCCAGCTGGAAGCAGCCTGCCACTCCACGTCAGAGCGCCTAGAGCAGAGCAGACCTCCTCAGGCAGACCGCTCCGGACATAGCCTTTAGGCTGGA
The DNA here is from genome assembly GCA_947645195.1 of Patellifolia procumbens. Classification (NCBI taxonomy): domain Eukaryota; kingdom Viridiplantae; phylum Streptophyta; class Magnoliopsida; order Caryophyllales; family Amaranthaceae; genus Patellifolia; species Patellifolia procumbens. Next base: position 119,085 of record CANSGD010001174.1, read on the forward strand.
GTTTAATGAAGGCCTCGTTCCACCTTGGTCCACTTTCAAAGAGGCCCACTCACTTTACTAGGTCAGTTACAAGTCCATGTCTCATATAAATACCCATGCCCATGCATGGGTAAGGTACGCATAATCAAACACTCACAAAATACTTGCACTTGATACTCGTTTTCTCTCGACTAGAGATCTTGTGCTCAATTTGGACTGACTTAGGCATCGGAGAGGCGATCCTCGGAACCACCCCCGAGGTTTCTCCTTGTTTTGCAGGTAACCACCACCACGAAGGACGTTTGGGAGCCACGATTCCACCAAGTACCCACCACCACATTCACTGTTGCTGTCTTGGACAGAAACAATTTGGCGCTAGAAGGAGGGGAAGAGTAGAAAAGCCCAATCTACAACTTCGCAATGGTGGTTCCAACCTCAGAAACGCTCGGTTCCGACAGTTCAGGAGGAGAAAGCAACTCTCCACTGAGAGAAACAAGCACGAGATCAACAAGAAGGGGTAGTGCTGCTACCACCAGATCAGGCAGGAGGGAAAACACCATCACCCCTCACCGTGAAACCAGGCAGACCCCACAGCCAAGCAGCTTAGTGGTCATGCCCACACCGGAGCAACTTCAAGCAGCTTTTCAAGTACTGCAGTCTGCTCAACAGTTTATGCAAACTGTTGGAAGCCAACCTGCTCGAAAGAGAAAAAGAACCGGAACACACGATTCAGTTCGAAGGCACCTGCGGCTGTCATCTGAAGAGGAGGCAGCCACGGCAGACCCCTTATGTGGGTACAATATGACGAACATTACACCCACCCCGACGTCGGAGTATGGCCTATCTAGCCGCTCTGGACCCGGGTACATCAGGAAGGGCTGGCAGGAAGCAGAGTGGGATACTGAAATAATGCAGCAAGATCATCCCAGTATGTTCAAAGAACAGACACCCACAGGGTACACGGCAGGCTCAAGTCGGAGATCTGTCCACAGAGGAAGTCCAAGGGGTGTGGCCCAGAACGTCCAGCCGCGACCCAGAACCAGGCACAACTCAGGAGCTGAAGAGGCCCTGTCTGCGCCTGGTGGCGGAACGGTCAGAAGGCATGTCAGCCTGAGGTTAGGAACAATACCAGAGGAGGGCTCTGGCGATAATGGAACCCCCACAGACCTCAGAGGACTCATAGCCCATAGAGTCAACTCCAGACCCATTGTGGTCTCACCTGCAGAGGAGATTAGATCTCCTTCCAAGTCTCCCTTCACACCTGAAATCATTGCGGCCAGGGTGTCAAAAGCGAAGCTCCCGTCCAATCTCAAGTTCGAAGGGGAGGGAGACCCAAAGGAGCATGTGGCAGCCTTTGAGACCCACATGGAACTAGGAAATTACAATGAGGCCACATGGTGCAGACACTTCCCTGCCACTCTGACAGGGATAGCACAAACCTGGTTCAGGACTATTCCCCAAGGAACGATTGCTAACTTTGATGAACTGAAGAAGAGGTTCAAAGAGCATTTCGTTAGCGGAAGCAGGAGGAACAAATCCACACACGAGCTGCTATTGCTGAAGCAGACTCAGAATGAAAGCTTGCGGGATTTCATAGGGAGGTTCAACAAGGAGCTGGTGCATATCCCAGAGCTGGAGCAGAAGCTCGCTCTGCACGCTCTGAGGAACGCCCTACCCCACACCAGTAAATTCAGAGACGATCTCAAATGGGTCACCATGAAAGAACTCAGCGAGGCCCTGGCCCTGGCAGAAAAATACATAGCCGTCGAAGATTTCAACAAAGCATCGACGCACGGAGCAGAAACAGGCAGACCTGCTATACAGGGTACCAGGCGGAATGAGCACCAGTTCATGGGAGGCAGACTGAATTTTGGAGGCCCCAGGCCCCATCAGAACAGAGGGAGAGAAAAGCAAAAAGAAGCAGAGAGAGAAGCAGACCGGCTGAAGGCCCAAGAGAAATATAACAACTATAGCAACCTCAGCGCGCCAAGGGCTGAGATCTTTCTGACCCATAGAGATGATAGCAGGTGGCACAGACCACCACCCACCAAGAAGAGAAGCCTAGGCTCAAACATGGCAGAGTTCTGCGCTTTCCATGAGACGCCAGGCCACAATACGGAAGACTGCATAAGCCTGAAAAATGATCTGGAAAGCCTGATCAGACGAGGCTACTTCAAAGAGTACCTCGCCTGGAATCAGGGGATCAAGGAGAAGGAACAACAGAGCGAGGGGCAGACACTGCAGGACAAGCGAGCAGAGATCAAGGAAGGGAAAAAGAAGACGGTATACGTCATATTTGGCAGCTCTAGCTCGATAGGGGGAGAGAGGGCTCACCTAAGGCAACTCACCCACCCCAACCTCTACTCCATCAACCAGGCAGAGCTGAGCCCAGATCTACCAAACATGACCTTCACAGCAGAAGACTGCAAAGGCATCAGCTTCCCGCACTCTGACCCTCTTGTGGTCACTCTGGAGATTAGCAGGATAGATGTACGAAGAATACTGGTAGATGGCGGGAGCGCCGTGAATATCCTTTATAAGGATACCTTCGATAAAATGGAGCTAGATCGTTCAATGCTGAAGCTAGGAGGAACTCCAATCATCGGATTCACGGGGAATTCCATCATCCCAGAGGGGAAGATACATCTGACAGTGACCACAGAGGGGCAGAACGGAGTGAAGAGAACAGTAGTACAAGAGTTTCTGGTGGTAGACCTCCCGTCACCATACAACGCTCTGATGGGAAGGAAGTTCATCGAGGCAGTACAGGGAATCCCGTCAACCCATCATCAGACCATGCTTTTCCTAAGCAGTACTGGAGAAGTGGGCAGACTGAAGGGAGATCAGAGAGCAGCTAGGTCATGCAATCTGACCGCCCTAAAGAAGGATAAAAGACCTCCCCCTCCTGACCACTCTGGGTCCAGGAGAAAGAGGAGAAAGGAAAAGAAAGAAGGAAAGAGGAAAGAGGCCGAAGAAGCCAAGAAGGACCAGGCTGAAGAAGCCGGGAAAGAAAGTAATGGAGGAAAGGCCAAAGAGGCCAAGCAAAGAGAGGAAGAGTGTGCTGCTATCAGTGAGGCCGATGCTCGGCCAGAAGCAGAGCAGGAGGCAAATAAGCCTGAACCGGGGGAAGAGACCGAAGAGGTACTCTTGGGACCGGAAGAAGGCAGGGCAGTCAGGATAGGCAAAGACCTGGATCCTGAAACCAGAGTCAACCTAATCAGTCTGCTGAAAGAGAACGCAGATGTGTTCGCTTTCTCGGCAGCCGAGATGCCTGGGGTGGACCCAGCCACCATCAACCACAAGTTAAACACCGCCGCAGGATACAGACCTGTGAAGCAGAAGAGGAGGAACTACTCTGCGGAGAAAAATAAAGCCATCGAGGAAGAAGTTCAGAAGCTGCTTGAGGCAGGGTTCATAGAGCCCTGCAAATATCCAGAATGGTTGGCCAATGTGGTAATGGTTAAAAAGACGAACGGGAGCTGGAGGATGTGCGTTGACTTCACAGACCTCAACAAAGCCTGCCCCAAAGACTGCTATCCCTTGCCAAGAATCGACCAGCTGGTAGACTCTACCAGTGGGCACGCTCTGCTCAGCTTCATGGACGCGTTCAGCGGATACCATCAGATCTTCATGGACCCCACAGACAAGGAGAAGACGGCATTCATCACCCCTATCGGGGTATTCTGCTATGTCATGATGCCCTTCGGGCTGAAGAACGCAGGCGCCACCTATCAAAGGCTGATGGATCAGGTCTTTGCCAGTCAAAGGGGAAGGAATTTGGAGGTGTACGTTGATGACGTCATCACCAAGAGTAAAACTGAGATTGACCACATAGCAGACCTAAAGGAGACCTTCGCCAACCTCCGCAAACACAGCATGAAGTTGAATCCTAAGAAATGCGTGTTTGGAGTACGGTCAGGGAAATTCCTGGGCTATCTGGTCAGCGAAAGGGGGATCGACGCGAATCCTGACAAAGTAAAAGCAGCTATGGATCTGCCAGAGCCTAAAAGCATCAGAGACATCCAGAGGCTGACAGGCAGAATGACAGCCCTGTCCAGATTCATAGCTCAGTGTGCAGAGAAAGCTCTCCCATTCTTCAAAATATTGAAAGGGAACAAAGAGTTCAGGTGGGAAGCAGAGCAGAAGGAGGCATTCCAGAAGTTGAAGTCACACCTCTCTAGCCTGCCAACACTGGCCAGACCCAGGACAGGGGAAGCTCTCTCCCTATACATTGCCGTTACAACTGCAACTGTGAGTGCAGTCCTGCTGAAGGAAGAGAACAAGAAGCAGCAGCCGGTATATTTTGTAAGCCACACCCTCACGGGTGCAGAAACACGCTACCCATTGATAGAAAGGGCAGCCTACGCAGTAGTGCTGGCCACCAGAAAGCTGAGGCCATATTTTGACGCACATCCCGTCACTGTGCTGACAAATATACCTCTGGAAAAGGCAATGGAGAAGGTAGACAAGTCAGGGAGAATCATGAACTGGGCCCTGGAGCTGACAGGGTTCGGTATCAAATTCGCCCCGCGAACCGCCATAAAAGCACAAGCTCTAGCTGACTTCCTAGCAGAGTGTGCCTATCAGGAATCAGTAGGAGAGCCCAGAGCCTGGGAAGTCTTTACAGACGGGTCTGCAACCATCAACGGCTCTAGGGCAGGCGTGGTCATCAGAACCCCAGAGGGGAAAATCATTGAATATGCCCTGAAGTTCATGTTTTCGGCAACCAATAATGAATCAGAGTACGAAGCGGCCATCGCTGGATTGCAGCTCTGCCAGACCCTGGAAGCCAAGCACGTCCACCTCAAAATTGACTCTCAGTTGGTAACCAACCAAGTCAAGGGGGAATATGAGGCCAAGGAGCCGACGATGCAGAGCTACCTAGCCAGAATGAGGTCTCTGATTTCAAATTTTGAAACTTTTAGAATTGAACAAGTGCCTAGAGCACAGAACGCACAAGCAGATGCCCTGTCCAAATTGGGAAGCAGCAGTCTGCAAGAGCTGAATAGGTCTGTTCTGGTGGAAGTCAGACCCACCAGTGCAATCTGCGAGGATGCAGAGCGAGTTTTGGAACTGGAAGATATGCCAAAGTGGATCAAAGAGATCGCTGAGTATAAACAGACTGGCAAATTACCAGAAGGAAAAATGAAAGCAAGAAAACTCAAGCTGACAGCATGCAGATACTGCCTGATCGGGGACGAGCTATACAGGAAGTCTTTCTCTGCCCCTACTCAAATGCGTAGGGCAGAGAGATGCAGACTACATATTGAGGGAGATTCATGAGGGACTCTGCGGACACCATATCGGACCAAGAGCTCTGGCCCATAAAGCTCTCAGAGCCGGTTATTATTGGCCCACAATGAAAGCTGACTCTGAAGCTTTGGTGAAAGAATGCGACAGCTGCCAGAGGTTTGCACCGAACATCAAGCTACCCGCAAACGACCTCATGCCAATCTATAACCCTATCCCATTCGCCCAATGGGGGCTAGACATCCTGGGACCCTTCACAACGGCCCAATATCAGAAGAGATGGTTAATTGTGGGGGTAGATTACTTCACTAAGTGGATAGAGGCAGAAGCACTATCCACCATCACAGAAGCAGCCGTCAGAAAATTTTTGTGGCAGAACATCATCACCAGATACGGAATTCCGAAGGTTTTCGTCTTCGACCACGGGAGACAGTTTGACAACATACCCCTATCAGGGTGGTTGGAGCAGTTTGGGATCAAATATGCCCTATCTTCAGTCTGCAACCCTCAGTGCAACGGTCAGGCCGAAGCCGCTAACAAGCAGATCCTGATAGGCCTACAGAAGAAGCTGGAGGAGCAAAAAAGCAAGTGGCTAGAGGAGCTGCCTAACACTCTGTGGTCGATAAGAACCACAATCAAAGAATCGACTGGGCAGACCCCCTTCCACCTGGTATATGGTTCTGAAGCTGTCATGCCTGTTGAGATCGGGTCTGAGAGTCTGAGGATCAGCCTATTTGAGCCAGGTCTGAATGACGAAGCCCTGAGGACAAATCTAGATCTGCTGGATGAATACAGAAATGAAGCTAGATTCAGAATGGAAGCTTACAAAGCCAGAGTCAGCAGATACTATAACCGGAAAGTGAGGGCCAGGCCTCTGGAGGTAGGGGATCTGGTACTCAGAAATGCAGCAGCTGTGCAAAAAGACAAAATACACGGAAAGCTGTCGGCTAAGTGGGAGGGACCCTACCAGGTTAGTGAAGAGCTACACCCCGGAACCTACAGACTGAGAAGAATGGATGGAAGTGAACTAAAAAGCAACTGGAACGCCCGAATATTGAAAAAATACTTCGTATAACCCAGATTGTATCAAAACGCCCATGAATGAAAGGCCTTTGAGCCACCCTTTGTCCACCATTCTCCATTTTCGCATTAAACCCCCGTTCCCTTATCAATTCTTTATGAAAAACAAAACGACAAAATCAGATAGACCCTTAGCAGACTGAGAAAAAATACCACAGTCTGGCAAAAGAAAACAGGGTCTGGGTCAGACTGAAGGCTGAAGAGGCTCTTCAGACACAAAAGTAAACTGTATAATGAAGAAAGGGAGTCGGCCAAAAGGTTAACTCTGTCCAAGAGCCCCTGAGGCCCGCAGAGTGATCGGATGCCGACTCGACTTACCGATGTCATAGACCTCTACCTCTAAACCTGCAGGGCCGAAGGCCCAAAAAGCAGCAAGGATAAGTCATAGACACCTAAGGTTAATGGGGACGCGAGAGTTCCTAAGAACCAAAGCGTACCCCGACACGAAAAAGATGGCAGAAGGAGCTAAAGGGCGAACCCCAAAACTCCCAGAATCATCATGACTTAGGGCGTCAAAATACCTCCTCTGCTCTGCTGTCGTTGAATCTTTGTCATACATAAGGCAGAGCAGAAGAGTAAAGGGCCCCTAAAGTCCCAGCTCTGAGCAAATCTCACCGGCCACCAAGCCAAGTAAACAAAAACGCCTGAATGCATTTGCTTGATGGCACGGCAGACTCATCATCAGAGCAGAACACAGGTACTCAGCAGAAATAACAAAACATGGTATGCATCGAATAGAAAGCACAAAAGTCAACAGAGGAACGCAACTCGCATTGCAGGAAGCATAATTGCTGACTAATTGAATATTACATAAGAAGATCTGGCTATAAACCAAATCAGAGTGCTACATAGCACTACAACAACGGCGGCTACCTAATCAAAAGAAGGGAGCAAATACAGATGGAAAGGAAATGTTTGACTATTTAGTTAAAAATATTACAAGATAAGTCAATTAGGATATCATCGGAGGGCAAAAACGGAGGACTGCAATCAGTTCAGCACAGGCTCCCAGCTCACCTACCTCAGCAGCTCAGACAGGAGTCACAAGAAGACTGAGGCGAAGCATGAGATAGCCGCCCGAGTTCCTATTGCTTAGGAACGGAGCTGCCATCCTTTGCAGAGCTCCCATCAACTTGCTGCTCTGAAGATTCTCCCTCTGAAGGCAGAGAGTAGAGCAACTCCAGATCTCTGAGCTCCTGAGTCACCGGAGGTCGCATATGCACTTGACTGGCATAGGCATCCTCAAAGGCATCCCAGTTAAAAGAGGGCTGCAAATGCCAGAGAACCCTGCGGACCGCAACTTTGCAGTCCTCCCAGTACTTGTTCCCGAACGCCTCCTCCATCTGCGCAACCCGGGCAGCCTCCTCCGCCAGCAGCTGAGTCTCTTTCTGCTTTAGGGCCACCTCAGCCTCCCTAGCCTGCTGAGCCTCCCTCTCAGAAAGCAACTTGGAGAACTCTGCCCCTAGCTCCTCCTCCTTCTGTCTTAGAGCTGCCTCAGCCTCCTTGGCTTGCAGAGCCAATTTAGCAGAGCAGGCTTCATGATCAGCCCGTATAGCAGAGAGCTGACCCCTGAGCTGCTCCTGCTCCTTCAACGCCGCCTGCAGCCGAGCCTCGGAGGTCTTCAGCTTAGTCTCCACCGTCGAAGCACGAGACAACGCCTCACTAAGCTGAGAAGAGAGGCGTGAATGCTCAGCCGCGATAGCCTCTGCTTGCGCAAGGTGTCGCGCTCCACAATCAGAGCATCCCTCTCCTCCTCAGTTTCACGGCAGGTGGACACAATCAGAGAGTTCTGGGATTTCAGCTTGGCATACTCTGCTCTCTGCTGCGCCACCTGAGCCTTAAGCTGCTGCAGTTCAGGGAGATCTGCCTCATGTCTACCCAGCCCCACAGCATGGCAGAACTCTCCAATGAAGGCGCCGGCCCGTGCAGCCTGTAGTCAAGGAAAAAGCAGATCAGAAAGAAATCTTAATGTCATAAACAGATGACTATAAGAAGAACCGATAACTCACCAGGGGGACATCTTGAACAGCATAGTCCGGTGAGAAGCGACTTGCCAGAAGCTTCAACCACTCACTGGGATCAGGGAAGGCCACGGACATCTGCTCCCGCCCCTGAGCCTCGTGCTGGTCGTCCGCCGATTCCCTCTGCAGAGAACCTGAGCCAAAAGAAAGTCCAGTCAGTTCCACAGAAGGGAAAAGGCCGGAGCTAAGACCAGGTAAAGGATACACACCTTTGGTGGCGACGTCGTCCTCGACAACAACGATCCGAGGGGGAGTCAGCAGGGAGACGAGTCTTCTTCTGAGGAGGAGCTCCTTCCTCACTCTGCCTCTCTGCTGACCTCTTCTGGGAACGAGAAGAGACCTCAGGCTCAGCCGTAGTCTGATGAGCACCCTCTGCAAGGGGCTTAAGCTGGCCCGCAATAGGAGCAGAGGTCTGAAGAGCCGCAGCAGACTGCACCTTCCTAGCCCTCAATTGCTGCTGAAGAAAATAAAAGGAAGAAAATGTCGTCAACAAAGTAAGGCACAGAACGAATTGACTCTACAAGAGGGAAGAGAGGAAAAGGAAACACTAACCACACGCGCCAGATCCTCAGGAGTAGGGGCAAGGACCTGCTTAAAGCCTCTGGGAGGAGGAGGGGCAGCCTTCCTACTAGGAGGAGTAGCCTTCTGAGCAGGGGGAGACAAGACAGTCTCCACCACTGAGACGGAAGCCAAGCTCTGCTGCTCCACCCTCTCATGCTGGAGAGGCTCCACCGTCTCCTGGTTAGTCGGAACGGGCGTAGGGACGGTTTTCCCAGCAGAGCCTATCATATTGATATAAAAACAGGGAAATCAAGAAGGTGCAGGTAAAAAGAAACCGATAACAAAGAGCAGTTTGGGTCTGAAGAAGACAGCTACCTGACTGGTCCTCACTCTGATCCTCAGCAGACTGAGTCGAGACAGTCTTAGCAGCCTCCGCCCCCGTCCTGTCAAACTCTGTCATGGCTCGATGGGACTCCTGACCAGCCTCATCAGGCTGAGCAGAACCACCCACTGGAGTAGGTTCTTTCTCCGTCCTGTCAAACTCTGTCGCCGCTTGGTCAGGCCCTCCCATGAGCACATCCTCCACCACAGGCGGTTCTGAAAGTAAAAAATAAAAATAAAAATGAGAAGCTGGTCAGAATGCACACAAGCAGAAAGAATACCTTGGGGTTCATCATAAGTAATACCTGGTTGCGCAGGAGGAAGCTGTTGCAGGGGCTCAACAATCAGAACAGTCCCTTGCAGAGTGCTGGCCCCCTCTGCAGATCCACCAACATCATCATCGCCCGGCAGATGTACAGCACGCCGGGAACGATGGGTCTGCAGAGGAACAGCCGCCGCCTCCTCCTCGTCATCAGATTGAATCTCTGTGACAGTGGCAGAGGGGCCCCCTTGCGGCCGGGACGCCCCAGTAAACCTATCCACAAGTTCCGGGCGCTTGGTCCGGAGGGAAGGATGGTCCAAGGGGGTAGCGTTAATCTCCCTGATGAAGTCAGGGACGGTGTAGGTCCCTGGGTCAGGTACCGGACGGTACCTGCGACATACTGAAGACTGACTCAAACCCAGCTCCCAAGGAATGGCAGACCCCAGAGTCTCTGCAACATTAGAATACTCATTAGCTACAGCAAGTCAGAATGCAGAAGGAAAATAATGGAAAGGGGCAGAACACGCCCGCCAGCTCAAAACCCACCCTTAATCACTTGGCGAACAAACTGTCTGCACGGAGCTGCAGCACAGTACAAACAATGAATCACAGCAGAATGGAAAATGAGAAGCAGAGTTAAGAGTTTGCAGAGCGCTTACCCGTAGTATAATCAGGGGACAGATGGCCTATCCTCAGGAAGGCATTTTGACACATCACATAGTGATGCGGTAACCAGTACTTGGGAAGAAACTGCTTCCCTGCAGTAACCTTGGATCTGGACTTGAAGTAGTAGTAAGCTACCCTCTCGTCCCAGTTCAGCACATTCGGGTCCAACTGCCTCTGGAAGTTAGGCTCCACAGGGCGCAGAGGGGCCCTAAATTGATAAGGGTGCCCTTCCTCCGTCGGTACCCTAACAAAGACAAAACTATCCCGCCAATCTTTCAGACTGAGATCGACGGGATAGACCGTCAGATGATTGGCCCGCACCGAGCCGGTGAAAAAGCTATACTCCCCCCTGCCTCTTAAAGTAAAACAGGCATTGAAAGAGTTTCATGGTGAGGGGGAAGCCCAGAGCTTCACAAACCCAAATAAACCCCAGAATCTTCTTCAGAGACTGGGGATTGACTTGGCAGAGAGCCATACGATACCGGCAGAGAACCCACTCCAAGAACCAGTGGATGGGGAATCTAAGCCCGAACTCCAGCTGCTTCATATAAACAGCAGTGTACCCCTCTGGTACATCTGCCAGGCTCTGACCCTCTTGGGGAAGCACTACCCAAGACCCGCGAAGCGGCTCGATCTCGGCAGCAATCTCCAGGTAGTATGCAGCATGCGCCCGTTTGAACGCTTCTGCAGATCTCTTCGCCAAATAAGGCTTACCCTTGCTGTCGTAAAGGGCAAGACTCCGCATCTCATGGTCGCTGTACTTCCATTTGACTGCGGGCAGAGTGGGCTTAAACTTGTAGTTGGGAGGAAATCTGTTGGTTTCAGGACCCAACACCTCCTTATAAAGACTGTCCCAGGGGTCAAAGATCTCCCATTCCTCCGGAACCACCTCGTCCTTACACCGAGGCAAATCCAACTTTAAAAACGGGGACTGAGTGTCCACCGGATAAGGCTCATCCGGCTCGGACGAAGAGGTAGAAACCACATCCTTCCCACGGGAAGCAGCAGAGTGAGAAGTAGACATCCTACACAACACAAGAAGCAGACAACAGCACATCAGACTTGCAGTCACCACACAAGACAGTCTGGCACCTCAGACCTACAGACTGAGCTACCAGACTGGGGGGCAAGGATGTGTATGGTATGTAAAGATCAGAAATAGCCAAGAAATAGGATATTTTCTTGCAAATAACGCAGTACAAACAATGAAGACACATCGCAGGCTTACAACCCAGCAAGTAAAGAGGATAACAGGGTAAACAAAGCAAACCCTAAAAATCTTAAATGTCAACAGTAGAGCAGAACTCAGCTGAAGAAGCAGAGCAGAGCCTACCAACCAGAGCAGAGTCCTGCTGAAGAAGCAGGACAGAGCCTAGCATTCAGAGCGGCAGAACGGAAACGAGACAACACCAAACAGATCTATGAAGCAAAGAAGTAAACAATCGCATCTGAAGACCAAAGGAAAGAAACCCTAACCCCAAAAACACAGGCAAATAAATGCGTACAGAAGGAAAAAGGGGGAGAAATCCATAAACACAGAAAAGATCACATCAAAACCATCCAAGAAGGAAAAAACCAAAAGTAGATCTGGGAAAAGGAGTTTACCTAGATGGAGAGCAGAAGACGCCAAGGAAGAGAAGACGAAAGCCACGAACGCAACAGTATCAATTAATCTCCAAACGCAGACAGATATCTCCCAGGATAATCAAGAGAAATCACTCGAAAATGGCTAGGGCGAAAAGAAATTGTCGAAGAACAACAAGAAAGTTTGAAAAGCAAAGAGTTCGAAGGAAAGGAAACTGAAAAGTTCCACAAAAGGTCGATTCAGCCTTTAAATAAGCATAATTCGTCCACTCAGCACCAACTTATCATCATTACATTCCTTGGGAACCCAAAGAGTCACCTCAATTCAATTCAATTCAAAATGAATTAATGACCCTTACTCAACACCCCAACCAAATGGGCGGGAAAAATGGAAGCATCCTGGAGTTTGTGAAGAGCAACTCACAGACAGCCATGTATCATTCCGCGAAGAGCAGAACGCCAGAACAAAAACAAATGCACCCAGCATATTGCAATCTGCAAATACTGGGTCCGGGGGGCAAATTGTATGGGGTCTACCTAGCAGACCTCCAGCTGGAAGCAGCCTGCCACTCCACGTCAGAGCGCCTAGAGCAGAGCAGACCTCCTCAGGCAGACCGCTCCGGACATAGCCTTTAGGCTGGAGTTTAATGAAGGCCTCGTTCCACCTTGGTCCACTTTCAAAGAGGCCCACTCACTTTACTAGGTCAGTTACAAGTCCATGTCTCATATAAATACCCATGCCCATGCATGGGTAAGGTACGCATAATCAAACACTCACAAAATACTTGCACTTGATACTCGTTTTCTCTCGACTAGAGATCTTGTGCTCAATTTGGACTGACTTAGGCATCGGAGAGGCGATCCTCGGAACCACCCCCGAGGTTTCTCCTTGTTTTGCAGGTAACCACCACCACGAAGGACGTTTGGGAGCCACGATTCCACCAAGTACCCACCACCACATTCACTGTTGCTGTCTTGGACAGAAACAAAAAGAATTGTTCTCCCCATTCTTTTCTTTCATTGTTTTTCAAAAGCAGTAAATTCCTTATTCCCCCATATTTATTATCCTTCTTGCATTGGTTTTGTACATCAAATACAAAACTTCTTCATATAAATTAGGTGACATTCTCATTAAATAGAAGATTTTGTTTGCAAAAGCATTTTTATCGTGAAAAAGTCATACTCAATTACCTAAATTACTATTAAGCTTTTTTACAAGAAGTGTGAAAAATGTATCTTATCAAGAGTCGAAATCCTTGATGGTCAACCCAATTCAATTATTATAAGCGGATTTCACAATAAATTCATTTAGTAAAATGAGGGTGATTACTATCCGTATAAATAAGTTTATGTTTTTCTACAACTTATATCTTATGATTCTAACATCATAAAAGACAAAAGCAGGACATTGACGGTGATTTCAAATGGGTTGTCAATAATTGTTTTATATACTAATTTTAGTTATTTTCATTTTTTTACAATAATAAAAAGTTAGTAGTAAACAATGCTAGAGGTAGGCCCTGTTCTTTTGGCATGCAAAGAACTTAAATTAATTTCAATTCAGTGCAGTTCTACTCCCACTTATTTAACACTCTTATTATCATTATCTATTATTATTATTATTATTAATAATATTATTATTATTATTATTATTATTATTATTATTTAAATATAAATAAAAAACATACAGCCTACAAGAAATTATTGTTACTGTTATTATTATCGTTATTGTTGTTGTTTGTTATTATCGTTATAATCATTATCATTATTAAGTACTATTATCATTTTTATAAACTTATAATTATTATCATTATTAAGTTTTATTATTATTATTATACTTTCTATATTTTTTATTACTTGCATCATTTTTCATTTTTAGAAGTTGCAAATTACTTGCATCATTTATTTTTAGGGAAATGTTTCCTCTCTACCTCTCTCCAATCACATGGGTCCCCTTTTTCCCTCTCTCTATCTCTCCTCTCCTTAATTCTTGCTTACATGCTTAATGATGCAAATATTAAAAAACTGAGGAATTATTTATTATTATAGATTATTATTAGTAGTAAAACTATTCTTCTTCTTATCATCATCATCATCATCATCATCATTATTATTATATTATTATTATTAAGTATTAGCATCATCATCATTATTATTAGTATTAGTATTATAATAATAAGTATTATTATATTATATTGTATTATCATTATATCATTTGTATAATTCAATTTACAAAAACTAAGTTAAGTTAAGTTCAGTTCAGTTCCATTAATTTCTTTTTTTGAATCAGTTTAGTTCAGTTTAGTTCCATTAATTTCAATTCAATTCAGTTCACTTAAGTTCGATCAGGTCTTTGCAGACTAAAAGAATATGGCTGTAATGCAATCAGGGATGACAGAATGGGCAGATGGGTGTGGGGACCCCCTCCGCCATACCCATACCCATACCCACTTAAATTTCTCATACCCACCACCTACACACCATCCATGGTGGGTAAATATCTCATACCCACACTTGTCCCACATGGGTATGACCCCAAAACCATCCCCACCTCTATTACCCACCTGAGTAACCCACCCACATTACGCACCGACATTTAATTCATTTTAACAAGAGCAATTGCAACCACAAGCCCCAAATCCTCAAAGAAAAAAGTTCTTGCCTTCTTGCATAGTTGCTACCTTGTCAATTTTGTCTATCGATAAACAAATATTCCAATTGTCTTATAAAATTCCTAATTGATAATCCTTCTAAAATATAGGGTTTTATTTGAGATGTTGATAAGCAGTAAAGCTAAAAGTTGTAAAGGTTTAATAAAAGAAGAAAAACTTCAGATGTTAGGTGGGTTATAGTAAAAATAAAATTAACAAACTATAGGTGGGTATTGGATGGGCGGATGCGTGGCGGGTGGTATTGGAGGGCGGATGCGTGGTGGGTGGTATTGGAGGGCGGATGCGTGGCGGGTGGATATGGGACGGGTATACCCTCATACTCACCACCTACCCATTATCCATGGCGAGTACAACTTTTTATACCCATACTCACCCAATAGTCACCCACTAGCCACCCACTAGCCACCAAATCTATACCCATCCTCGCCCCAATTGGGGTGGGCGATGCGAAACCCACTAAATTTTATCCGTCTGCCATCTCTAAATGCAATGATGCAAATAATGGATAAGAACAAGTCGTTTTCACTATGTTTTTATATTGGGAAATTTTCATGAATCTACCTCAAAAACTATATGCTCCCTATCTAATTGTAATTTAGTTCAACTCTACATAATATTTTTAATCTCACATTTCACTATTATCTTAATTTTAATTTAATTTAATTAAATTCAATTCAATTCAATTCAATTCAATTCATTTATATGATTTTATATTGGTTCGGCTATGACAACAGGCCTAAGAGTCTTGCTAATAGCCAAACCTATATATGACTCTACCCTACTATTTTCCTTCACCATATTGGTAACTAGTAAACAATCGCTATCGGCTACAAGATTCATCATATCATTAGGGTTTATTCATTTCAAATTATTAGCAGTTATTTGAACTTATTAGTATTTATTAGATTTTATTCAAACCTTATTTATGAGAGGGTCAAACTTTATTAGCACTTATCTAAACTAAAATGAACTAATTAGTACTTATTTGAACATATTTTTTTCATTTAGTAAGGGATAGAAAGAAGTTGAAAAGAACATGGCATTAAGGTCATTCCTTTCAACTTATCTAAACTTATTAGAATTTATTCATACCTTATTTATGGGAGAGTCAAACCTTATTAGCACTTATTTGAACTATTAGTACCTATATGAACTTATCCGAACTTAATTTTCTGATAAGGACTGAAAATAAGTTGAAAAGAGCATTGACACTTATCTGAAATTATCTGAACTTATTAGATTTTATTAAATTTGATTGGACCTTATTAGAACTTAGTTATACCGTGAGAAAATCAAACCTTATTAACACTTATCTATCCTTATCAAAACTAATATAAATGTATCAAAAGTTATTAATTATCTGAATTATTTTTTCTATAATAATTGAAAATAAGTTGAACAATAGGACCTAAATGCATTGCTACAATATTCTTACCTTTACAAAAAATTCTTATTCCAATGTTAAAGTTGGGGGGAAGATTTGTATGATAATGGCATACCACTAAGACACTAACGCAATCCAAGTGAGCACGAGTGTATGGGGATGGTCTGAATACTATTTTATTGGTAATTTGTCTGCTTGTTTCTGCAATGTATATCTTGGAGTTTCTGCAAGTTTGTTCTTGTTTAATAGATTTAAACTTAAATAATGCAAGAGAGATCTACAATGTCCACATATCTTATGTTTCTCTGCCCTTCCTTTCTTTCATTATTCAGCCCTGATTGCATAAAAAGGGCATCCAAGGGAAATCTCACGTGGCTTCTCGCCTATTTTGACACTTGCCAATATGTCCATCTTAATATTTACATGGTGAACCTTAATTTAATTATTTCGTAAGCTTTAAGGTCTGTTCGGCAACAATAGTTGTGGAGGTAGTTGTTAGCTATAGTGGTAGCTGTCAGCTGTCTGGGTAGCTGTCAGCTGTAATAGTAGCTGTGAGTTGTTAGCTGTCAAAGTAATTGCATACAATATTAGTGTTCGGTAAAAGTAGTGGTTGGAGTAGCTGTTAATAAATATTTTCTTTATTATCTATTAAAAACTTTATTATATATTTTTCAGCTTCTACCTCTACCTTCAACCGCTACTTTTTTTAGCTTTTCACAACCACTACCTAAACTCTAACCTCTAAGAGCTACCTCTACCACTACCTTGCCAAACACTTAAATTAATAAATTTAAAATGTGACCCCTACTTTAACTACTACCTCTACGGCTCTACCTCTACCACTACTTGCCGAACACGCCCTTAATTTTTGACAATAATTTCAATTATGGTCAATTTGCCTTAAAAAATCTCAAATCTTAGTTATTTTTTGACATTTTAGTTTATGGCGATCTCAATTTAAAACGACAATTTTTGCATTAGGAACTCTAGTAATGGCATAATGAGTCTACAATGAATGTCTGCAACTAATTACCAGTGACTAAAAATCTAGACCATTGATCTCTAACAAGTCATCCCCTACCATACAATTAATTACCTCTATGATTACTGTAAAGTTAACTTATTTATAGGCTATTGCTCCCAAAATCTATCTCCTCCTCAAACAAAACACTCACAACCTTATTGCATATACTCATCTATGTTTCTACTTATGCGGCAGGTGCTTCATCAATGTAAATAGATTGGTCTTTGAAATTATAAAATTATATTTTTGTGAGTGAAGTAAATGTTTTAGCGTTGTTGAATGCTTCGTCGTTAATAGATAGATGATGTTTCGTTCCGCATGGTATTTTTTGAGTTAATTACGCAGGGTTATTATTGGGTGGTTTAGATTTATATAAATATCTAATGATGCAGATTTTATATTAGTTGTGGTTAGCGAGGGTTGACATTAACGGTAGAATTTTCGTTAATAGATAGAATTTTTTTACTATTACGAAATTGAAAATAGAAGGTCAAAGGTGCGTCTTGAAGATTGTGCAAAAGTAACAGACCTTATATTTTTGGATGGAGAGAGTATCTCCGTTCCTTTTTGTGTGCATCATGTCTTCTTTAGGAGTCAAATTTTTATAAATTTTTGACGACATATTCTCCTTAATAAATATAAGCAAAAAATATAGTTATATAAGATCTTATTAGATTTGACTCAATGTATATCGAATAATATCTATTTTTTACAATTTACATGATAGGAGAAATATTGTTTTGAAAATGTGTCTTGGAAATCGTGAAAAATCAAATGATGCATATAAAAAAGGGATGTTGGGATTACATTAAATAGTTTTTTGCATGAATTGTTTCTTCCATCTACTTTGACTTACAATTTTAAAAAATTTAATAAAATTAAATGAGGAAAGTAAATTTTAATAAGCTAACCTTCCTTAAATTTAGATTAGTACTCCTATAAGTTAGAGCTGTTAATAGAAATAACAGATAGGTCGTATTATATGTACAATATCAAATGTTACATAATTTCTTTTTTGTAATTCCACTATGAAAAAAACTTCAGGTGAAGGGTGGAAGAATCGGTCATTTTCCCATGTTGAATCATATTTTATAAGAAAAAAGGGTTCGATTCATGAAATATGAAATAATTTATATCATATGACAAATTCATATGTCAATTTATGTCTGTGAAAAGGATATTGTATAAGTTGAATGATACTAGGTACTAAAAATGAACGTTGAGACAAAGAATTAGAACTGGCATTTTGACGGACCATATTCATATACTTCCTCCGTTTTTTTATACTCGCATCATTGAAGTTAGACACAAGAATTAAGGAGAGGAGAGATAGAGAGAGTGGGAAAAGGGGACTCATGTGATTAGAGAGAGGTAGAGAGAAAATATTGTCATAAAAGGAAATGATGCAAGTAATTTGAAACTTCCAAAAGTGGAAAATGATGCAAGTAAAAAAAAACGGAGGAAGTATAATATAGCTAGAAAGTGGTCCTTTTGAGGTATCCACATCTTTTTGGAATATGCAATGTATTGAAAGCTATCTTTCATGTTGCTGATTATTGATTGCTTATGTAGTAGAGATTAATAATTTTATCCCTACAATACTTTAAATATTGGTGAAACTCTTGGGTAGATCCGGTCCACGCTAAAAATAGTGTGGACCCAGTAGCAATCACTGTATACCCGCAAAATATTAAAGCCACCTGCTCTTTCTTGCTTCGTGTTCCTTCGTATCATCAACAATGGCAGAATACAAAACCCTAAAAGATCAACCAAACAAAACCAGATTCATCTGCCTTCCACCTCTACATCAATCGCCCATCTCACTGTAACGCTCTACCAAGAGAATTCTTCTATCATTCCCAAAATCCCTAAAATCCCTCGATCAGAAACCCTAACGTAAAAACAATCATCCTAACCGGCGCCGGCGATCATTTCTGCTCCGGCATAGTCGTCGACGTTGAACGACGTCCTCGCCTCCTTCAACCAATCAGCATCCGACTGTGTGAAAAGGCAAAAAGATTCTTACTTTCTCACATGTAATTTACACAAAATGATACATAAAAAGAGTGAGTAAAAGAAATGGCGAAGACGACGAGATGGTTGGATGATGAATTGATGATGATGATGAAATTGATTGAGAAGTTGAAGAAACAATAACTGCATAGTGGAAATCAATTGTAGCAAAGAAAATTAGAAAATCCCCAGCTCACACGGGTTAACTATGGTTGAGTCAAACACCAAACCCAAAATTTCATTGTATTCATCACTTTTTGTTGAACTATGGTTGAGCTTTTGAGACTTTTTCACCCTCCTTTGACCATTTGACATGAAATGTTTGATTACAAAATCTTAACTTTTAATTGCTAAACCTTAACTTTTAATTAGAAAATCTTAATTTTTGTTAAAAAAAACCTTAATTTTTCATTCATAACATTTAACTTTTGACTACAAAATCTTAATTTTTGCTACAAAAAACCTTAACTTTTCATTTATAACACTTAACTTTTGATTGCTAAACCTTAACTTTTCAATTATAAAATCTTAACTTTTGCTAAATAACCTTTAACTTTTCATTTATAACACTTAACTTTTGATTAAAAAACCTTAACTTTTCATTTATAACACTTAACTTTTGATTAAAAAACCTTAACTTTTCATTTATAACACTTAACTTTTGATTAAAAAACCTTAACTTTTAATTACAAAATCTTAACTTTTGCTAAAGAAACCTTAACTTTTGGTGAGCTATAATTTAACTTTTGCTAAAAAAACCTTAACTTTTGGAACTTGGCCTTGGTCTACAATAAGTTTAGTGTAGACCGGGTCTATAATAGACTTTCTATAAATATTGTATACTCCCTCCGTTCCAAAATGTTATACCCATTTTCCGTTTTAGGCCGTTTCAAAAAGATATACCCATATAGAATCTTTTCTATTTATATACATTTTTCTCCTCATTTTACCCTTTAATATCTAAACATTTACCTACCTTTTACTTATTTGTACTTTAATGGTCCCCACATTTGAATCTCTCTCTTACTTTTCCTAATAAGGACAAATAAAAGTACATGAAAATTATTAAAATAAACATAAGATTCTCCTATGATTCTATTTCCCTTGGTTTTCCCCCATATTCCAAATGGGTATAACATTTTGGAACGGAGGGAGTACTTCTCTGATTTTGTGGGGAATTAGTTAAAATTTTGAAATTATCCTTCTACTTTTTGGGGAAATTACAAAAACCACAAAATTAGTACAAAAATGCTCTTATAATAGGTAGTATTTTAGAACAAGCTCTTACTATGGTACACCTTCATGAAAACGACTATGAGTACACTTCCTCCGCTCCATAATTCTAGCAATACTTGTTATTTTTGAAGGAATTAATATGTTCTTGACAATTCTCCGCAATATAAATAAGAATATAATTAACAAAAATGGATGTATGGTTGATGCATTGAGACTTGACCTGATTGGTAACTAATAGTAGAATAAAA
The DNA here is from genome assembly GCA_947645195.1 of Patellifolia procumbens. Taxonomy (NCBI): domain Eukaryota; kingdom Viridiplantae; phylum Streptophyta; class Magnoliopsida; order Caryophyllales; family Amaranthaceae; genus Patellifolia; species Patellifolia procumbens. Next base: position 139,386 of record CANSGD010001174.1, read on the forward strand.
AATTCTATATTTAGTGGATTCCTTGCCTCCTTGGACATGAGTATGTCTTAATAACCACGATATGATTATCCTAGCTTTGACATTGTTAAACGACACGTCGTAAAGAAGGTTATCAAAGCAATGCTCAGGTTAGCTAAGAATTGAGTGGGAGTTATGGTCACACGGGAGTGGATAAGTCCTCTTATATGATAGGATGATGTATGGGCCTCTTGATGAGGGAGAATTGTTAAAATGCATGGTCATGCTAAATGAAATTAATAAAAATTTTGATCTTCATTTGAACAATATAACCTCAGGGATCAAGAAACGAAATTTGAATATATAACATTGTGTTATCAAATTTGGCATTAAGAAATTTTAATATTGCGAACTTGTGTGCGAATAAGTGGGAGATTGAAGAATATGTCCTTGACAAATTCTGTAATTACTAAATTTAAATAGGAATATAATTGTAGAGAATATAAGTTAATTATTATAGTAAGCGAATTTAATTGTTTGAGAGTAAATATCCGTCAATATACTAATATGATTGAGCCAACAACTAGAATAATTAATTCTATGGTCACACTTTATAACTCTGATCAAAGAGGATCAAAGCCCATTTTGGGCCCTATGGTGGTCGGCCAACTAGTAGGATTAGGGTTCCTTCAAGTTTAACCTAATCAGAGGAGAATATGATTTCTTTCCTACATATATGAATATTTAATTTTATTTTGAGGGGAATATGTATGGATATATTGATGAAGGAAAAAGTTAATAGTAACTTTTACTATACAAAATTACAAATTGAGAGAAAAGTAACTCATCTTCTTTACTAGCGTAAGGTGCCATTCCTCGCAAAAGTAAGACGGTGAAATTTGTACGTTCATCCTCTTCCATTCTAGCAGATGTGAAAATTTTAATCAGTGTTCGTGGACGAAATAGAGCGACTACCATTGAAGTCCTCGATCTCTAAAGGTGTACGGATAGTTGATAATACTTTGAATCATTCACGCACGCTTACCGGTTGAAGACACACATACATCAAAGGTTGTTTATCTAAACCTTTTATTACTGATACATATTAATCTATACATGATGAGATCTTGATATAGAAGTTAGGAAATTAGTTTCCTGAAATTCCGCTATTTGTTTCTATGAGTTCCTATAATTTTAAGGTCAACCTTTATAAACTTTGACCACACATTCTCACTATTATATATTTAAGAAAAAAAAATCGTGTGGGATCTTGTTAAATTTATCTCAATATACAGTTTATAATACAAACTTTTCATGATTTTTACTAATATATAATAAAAAATATTAATAATCAAAGTAGTGCTATGGAGACCAAGAAAAGTAAAATGTTGCAAAAATTATGGTTCGGAGCGGAAAAAATAAGTCATTGTTTAGGATTAATTACTATTGCTTTAGTGAAGAATCAATGACGACACATTATTTTTTGATCGGGATTCTCAGATATATATTAAGGGCCTGTTCATTTTAGCTTAATATCAGTTCAGTTCAGTTCAGCTCTAATCAGTTCAGTTCAGTTCAGTTCAGTTCAGCTCCATTCTTTTATAACCATTTTATTAAATATTATTATGTTGGTCTAATTTATTTTAGTAATTGCTCTTATTATTATTATATTATTATTATTGTTATTTATTTTTATATCATTATTATTAAGTATTATTATTATTATTATTTGTATATTATTTTGTTTATTATAGATTTATTCATTATTAATACTATTATCGTTAGGGAGGAACATGGTTTAGGCTAAAAGCACAAATAAACCCGCGTTTTCAGCCCATAATCCAATCAATTCAAGTCAAAATGGTTTATGATGTAATTTTGCACTGTCCGACCCAATCATTATTTTATTACTAAATATTAATATATAATTAAATCTAATTATAAAATGGTAATATTAATTTAATTATTAGATATTATTGTTATTATATAATCATCATCAGGTATTAATATATTAATACAAAGACTATAAAATAATTGTTATTAGTTATCATTATAATCATTAATCATTATTATTATTAATTTATGATTATTAAAACTATTTATTTATAATTATCATTTAAAAATATCCAAAATAAAATTATTATTATTATTCATTAATATACCTATCATCATAATTATTATTTAATATTCATATTATTATTGTTTAGATATTATTTATATTTTTATTAAATTCAATTCAATTCAATTCAATTCAATTCTATTCAGTTCAATTCAGTTCAGTTCAGCTCCAATAAGTTCAATTCAATTCAGTCCAGTTGTTTTCAGTAAGTCTAAACAGGCCCTATGAGGTAATTTAATTAAGTAATCTAGATGATGCATTATCGTAAGTATGATTGTAATCCATCACATGTCACTCTCCCTTCTTTTCAACAATAATTTTTCTACATTATTCTCATAAAAAAGTGCAAATTGTCCATGATAAACTTTGAACCTGCGATCTCGAGTATGGAAGATAAATGCTTTAACCATTGCGCCACTACACTATTGTTGCTTCTTTTATCAATACTAATAATAATTTAATAATATAATGTGTTTTCAATTAAAAAAACAATATTTAAGTTACAAATAAAATATTAGTTGCATTTATGAATAAAACTACTAATTTATAACCATTCACTAACATTTTTCTATGCAAAATTTTAATTGTCTTAAAATACTAAAATATCATATAGATAAGCCCCAGAGTATGGACTGTGCCTAAATACTAGTTTTTATTAAGCATCCGAACAAGAGGGAAAGGAGAAATTGTTTCTCCATCATAGAAGGAAGAGCCCTTCAAGTTCAACTCCATCATTAAGAATGGAAAGCTGGATTTATCTTTAATTTATTGTAGACATCCATATATAGACTTTGTGCCTAATTACATATGATATACCTTTAAGAGAAGGGTGTCTTAAGTTTACCCCATACCATTGTTATGCCTTAGAATTTCAATTTATGAAAAATCCTCTTAATTAAATTCTGATATAGCTTTCTCATTCCGTACTTACTTAGTTTTACTAAAAACAAATGTTAATGTGCTCTTATCTCTTTTAGTTGCAACAATATGAATTTGATGTTTACTAATGTAACATACTTACTCACCACTGATATTTTTAATTATCTAAAACTAGAAGTACAAAAATCATATTTTGAAAACATATATTGAGATGTAAATAACAGGATATCATGTGATGTATCAATTCCAAAACCTATAAATCAACAAAGATGACCAAATCAAATTATCAGTTTATCTAAAAGTCGAATTGTTGCAACTAACTGAGTAGATGAAGTAGATTGCACATCTTTATATTATATCTAAACTCACAAAAAAAAAAAAAAAACTTGACAATATTTGTTTTCACTGCAATGGACATACTCTATTATATAACCATACATAAAATATAGCTCCGGATTGAATGCCACAATAGGTTAATTATTTCCACCAGGAGAGATTGTCAAGTAATAGAACAACATAATGCACCAATGCACGTCTACAAGTTTGCATGTCTAAAGGTATGAGAGCATTCATGTCGAGGAAATGAGAAAATGCACGTATACATGTCTAAGGAATTGAGTGCATGCCTGATTTTGTTTGCCATATTCCATAGATGAGTAGCTCTAGATCCGTAGGTACTTGTGAATTGTGATCCACTACTCTACCTCTAAAGCTAATAAGCTTGGCTTCATCGTGTTTCTAGGTCGGTAGACATGACACTAGTTGGCAATTTGGCATAATACATGGGACGGCTAAGTCTTCTTGCAATAATAAAACTACTATCTAATTCATATTTGTTTGAATTATTATATACTTTTGTGCAAAATTATTAATTTTTCAAAAGTAAGATAATAAGAAAAGGTCGAATGACCTCATTAGAACTCAATTAGTTAGACTTAAACATAATTACACAACCTTTCCCATGCAAATAGAAGGCAAATTTTTTTTACACTATATATGATTTCTCACTTGGGTGTATACTCTTCACCTTAACTTATGCACTGAATTTATTAGACTTGATTGTACACGGTCACCCCTTATTTCTCCTTATCTTCACATCTAATTGTACCATTCAATCCTAATTAAACTTGATCAAACCTAAAACATATATTTTTAAGGAAGAAAGAACACGACATTAATTAGTATTATTAATGAAGTATATCATACATGTCCCTTTCTAATTTTTCCACTCTTTGAGTTCGAACTTAATACAAAAAATCCCATCGTAATTCTCCTTAGTGTTTTTTTTTTCATTTTTTGGATGTCAAGTATTGTATGTATTTATTCTTAAATTATCTGCATATTTTCATATGCTACATAAACCAAATGATCGGCGCACAACTTAGAGGGCTTGAAAAGCGATGACGTGATGAGTTTGTGAGGGAAAAGGGAGAATCTAAGAAAATTTTGTTAAGGGTGATTGTGGGTGATTTGAGTCTACTTGGGACTTCGGAAAACATGAATATTGGATAGAACTGAGGGGAAGGGGATTGGAGAATCTATGTAGATGACACAACTTGACTTTATATTTTATTACTCCTTGTATTTTGCAAAGGTTTATCCGTTTATTCTTTTTTCTATTTTGTTATCTACGTTTATTTTTCTCTTTACATTTCCTCTTAGCCCTCTTTTGTAAAACTTTCTTAAATCTTTTTAATATCCTCATCGATCATACTCGGCAATAACTTGCGAAAGTGGTCCAAAGCGAATTAGAAGGGCAGCGGAGGTTGGGGGAATTATGTCATGATGCGATGATGAGCAGTGGAGAGAGCAACAATCTTTGCAATAAACTAAGGTCGGTGGTAATAGTGCGACGTTAGAAGAGAAGAAACGACCTAAAGAAAGAAGGGAGAAGCTATAAATAATAATTTTCTCAACACCAAGTTAATTGACCACTTACAAACTTTCTTAGGGTGTAACTTGGTTGAAATTGAAAAGGTTTGGATACTTTTGGGTAGTAAATAGACAAAAAACGACCCGAAATGGCAAAACTTGTACAATACGACGAAAACCAAGCTGAATCACATCATTCATCACCAAACACCTTCAAAATGTAAAGTTTAGGGGCTCAGTGTGTAATTGGGTTGAGCTTCAAAGGGTTAGATCATTTGCATAGGAAATAGGCTAAAAACAACCCAAAAATGTGACTATCTTACTTACTATAAATATTAAGTAGGAAAAATTGCCTAGAATAATGCAACCTTTTGACGATTCGCAAATAATAATGCAACGTTTCGATTATTCTAGAATAATGCAACCTTTATACCCCATTTATTTTAAATGGGGTAAAACCGGATTTAACCTAAAGAAGAGGTTAAATGAGACACGTGTCATTTAGTTGTTGGTTATCATTAATAATTTTTTAAAAAAAATTAAAAAAAAAACAAAAAGCAAAAAAAATCACTCCCTCCTTCACGGCTACTACCGAGCCACACCACCCCTCCAGCCCTCCCTCCCTTCCCCCAGCCACGACACCACCCAGAACGCCGACGAGCCACCCCAGCCAGACGACTCCGACGACAAGCCACCCCACTCGGACGTCGCCGCCGTCAACCAAACACCTCCAATCACCCCCACACCTCCCTCTGTCCACGCACGAAACGACCCACACGCTCTGTCACACTGCCGACGACGAGCCATCCCACCCAAACACCGCCGACGACGAGCCAAACGCTGGGTGGGGGTTGATAGCAATGACTAGGGCTGGGGGCTGGGGGTTTGACAGTAGCCGGGGGTGGGGGCTGGGGGGTTGACAGTAGCCGCGGTGTGGGAGGTGGGGGGTTGACAGTAGCAGGGGGTGGGGGGGGGGGTTGACAGTAGCAGGGGGTGGGGGGTGGGGGGTTGACGGTAGCAGGGGGGTTGTTGACAGTAGAAGTGGTGTGGGGGGTGTGTGTGGGGGGGGTAGGGGAGTTTTTTTTTAAAAAAAAGTTTATATTAATATATTAATTAAAATTTAAAGTTTTAAATAAAAATTACCAATTGTTCAGGTAACCGGTTATTTGTCCTATTTAAAATAAATGGGGTATAAAGGTTGCATTATTCCAGAATAATCGAAAGGTTGCATTATTATTTGCGAATCGCCAAAAGGTTGCATTATTCTAGGCAATTTTTCCTATTAAGTAAACTATATTTTTATATTGTTTGTAATAATTGTATTTCACATTCCCTGCTCATTCTCCAAATCTCCATTCAGTGTGGAGCAAATCAATGAAGTTTGCAGTAAATGGGCAACTTACTTTACTGATGAGTGTTTGTGAGAAGGGTAGACATATATGATGTTTCATTAATTTGCCTTTTTAAATATTTATATACTATCATTAACGACTTTAGTGATTTTTGTTGAATTCTAACTTTAATTTATTACTATTTAAATATAGTATATATGGGACGGGTGATTTTGGTTAATGTTGGTTTTATGACAAACACTAGATATGAGTTGTTTGTTATCCCCACAAAATTAGGTTAATTTTTATCCTTGTGTAATGACACATGTTTTATTATTTTTTTGCAGCGGTTTTAAAATCGTCGTAATTAATTTTTTTTGTAGCGCTGACATTTGCAACTTGTCCACAAACCCCCTAAAATAGGCTATAAAAATCGTCGCAAATAAGGTTTTTTCTACTAGTGCAGAAGATTGAATTAGGCCATTTGATTTCCTTAACTACTAAGTAAATAAATTTAATAACATAGATCGAATTTTCATAATAAAAGGAGTTTGGCCGGAATTACTAGAGAAAAGGGGGAGAACCTCTCACTAAAATTCGTTGTAGTCTTAACTTACCGTACTATTTCTTATCTAATCATGTAGCAATATGTGACAAAATTGCAACAATTCATGACCCCAATTTATTCTCTCTTTTTTTGAAATCAAACACAATACACATGCTTCTCTCCCCACTCATGTCACTCCTTTTTATTCTATGAGTATGAGGTGATTATATCTAAGGGTGTAAATTAAATGAGTTGATCGAGACTCTCACTGGAGAGCTCACGTTTGAGCTCGATGGCTCATTTGTATTTGTTTATATAATAAATGAGACGAGCTTGAACATAATCTTGAACTCAACAAATTGATCAGCTTAAACATGAACAATGTGATGTTCGTTCATTTAGGTTCATGAACAACTCAATGTTATCTATATTTGCGAACAACTCATGTACTTACGATAACGGACTCATTTATAAAAATTTATTTATGTATACCAAGTTTTTTCTTATAGATAATAAACAAAAAGTCTCACGAGTTTAATATATTTATCCTCCTTGAATATATTCGAAAAAATAATGAGGTATGTATAAATTTACTTTACAAAAAACTTGAGTTCGACTTTTTTATGAGCTCAATTCAAATATGAGCCTTCGGTGACCGAGAGCTTGAACTAATTTTTGAGTTAGATTGAAAGCTCGAGCTCAAACTCAAACTTATGTTAGTTAAAAAGAGTTTGTCATTCACTTCGACTCATTTACACCCCCTAATTATATCACTCACTTCAAATGCAATGCAAGAGAAATTAGTAAAAGCTAAATCTTCTACTGAATTGAAACTCAGAAGAAGAAGACCATATTTTAAAAACCTTTGCATTGTTTTCTTAACTGAAAAAAAGTTGGCACCACCATCTATATATTTGCCAAATCTACCCTAAATGTTTTTTTGCTTGTATGAATATAAGAACAATTTAGAGGATCCTTCTCTCAAGTGGAATCCTAAGCTAACACTAGATATTTGTATTGTCATAATTGTATTTTAGTTTATATATATTTGCTTCGTTTTTTAAGTTCTAAATTTCTACCTACATGTACATTTTAAAATTTAAATTTGAAATCTTTTATCATATAAGCTAGTGTCGTTTATAACAGAAAAAAAGAAATATTCTAGTTTCACCTTGAGGTTTAGTCTAATTCAAGTTTAGTTTTCCAACGTTTTCATGTTCTATATTTATTACCCCCGAGCACTTTAGTAGTTTAAGAATTGACGGTGTTAAATTTCCGTCAACATTACGTGCAACTTTCAATAATTTGAAGAATTACGTGTTCACTTTTTTCGATCATTAGAACGTTGTAGATAATGTCTTTAACTATAACTAACTCTAATTAGTTAATTTTCCCAACAAAAATTTTTCCGAATAATTTTTTTTGATTTTAGAATAATTTTTAGTACAGTTCTTAGGGAGAAATGTTTTGTTGTTGAAACGGGTAAAATATTGTTGTGAAAAGAATGAATAATTAGAGTTCTTCATAGTTAATTACTTAATATACTATGATCTAATAATTTATATGACGCATACGTATATGATTCTGAACAATTTAAATATTGAATTGTTAGTATAATGAATTGTGCACGTAATTCTGATGCCATCTTTACATACACAATCAACCCTCATGTCACTAAAGTTGAATTACTTTACAATATCAGGCTATTGAATATGAATATATGATAAATGAAAATACCGGAAAATGCAACTTGAATTGGCCATCTAGGGTATTAAATTTAATATTTTACAAGAAAAAAATATTGGAACAATATAAGACTAGGACGGATCGAAAAGCAAAAGATAATTATATTCCAGCCACATGACCTAGATTTTTTCCTTAAATTTTTATATTAACTCATTTGGGAAAACAAGAAGTCACACAACACAACTATTCATTATACTTGATTGTGATTAAACATAGATTTTAGTAATTCAATATGACAAAGAACTACTAGTAAAATTAGTTGATTTGATCAACTGTTTGTATAAACTATTTTTATAAAAGTGTTTGGTAAGATAAACGGATAGCTGATAGCTGATTTTCAGTAAAATAACATATAAGGACATGGGTTATATTCTAGTATTATTTAAGAGTAACATTTTCATATTACCAACTATTGTTAAGAGTCTTTTTTTTTTTTTTGCAAAGAGCTAAGAGTCCTTAAATTGATTCAACAAATCTTGATAATCTCTAATTGACCTTTAGTTATATATACTTATATATATATATATATATATATATATATATATATATATATATATATATGTATGTATTTTTGTTGCAAAATGTTAAAATCAAGTATTAGTAATACAAAGGAACTTTTTCTAATTTACACAAGGTCATTTAACTATAGATAAATAAATATATCACACCAAATTTTTAAAGATGCTTACAACAACCATCTAATTTTTACTAACATTGCACATTGGATAAATTTTTAATTCTAATTTCTAATTCACTAACATCCCATTTAAATTTTTACTTAATAATGCACATTGGATAAATAAATAATTCTTTATGCATTACAATAGTGCATATATACCAAAAAGTTGTTGAAGTACAAGCATGTAGCGTGTGGCGAAACTTTCTTAACAAACAAAGAAAATAATTGATATTGAGCATTTTCAAGCAGAAAATTTGTACCAAAATAGAGTAGAAGAAGCGAACAAAAAATTGAAACCAATATATAGAAATTAGAAGCACAAGCATAAATAAATTTGTACCAAAATATAGTAGAAAGAAACAAACAAAAAATTGAAACCAATATATAAAAATTAGAAACACAAGCATAACTTTTAATTTGCAAAAAAAAAAGTAGAAAAAAAGGGATGAAGAACACATAAGAGAGAAAAGAGTAGGGTTTGAAATGAATAGGATAATTGCAATGGTAATTAGTGTAATATGATATAATCTACATTAACAATCCTCTAATGCAAAAAGGTGCAAATTGGTGCATTTTCAATTGAGAGGATTGGTATATCAATCCGCTCAAGAATCCGCTACTTACCAAACAAGTTGGTTAGAGGATTTGACTAGGTAATCCTCTTATGCTCCTCAATCCGCTAATTAATGCCCAAACCGCTTAATACTAAACATGGCTATTTTTTAAAAAAAAAAATGAGCAAGAATTGCACGTAACAGGTGATAAGCACGTCACTTCTTAGTCTATCATGTAGGAATGGCAATGGATCGGACTCGGATCGGACTTACCAAACTCCAAGTCCGCTCCATTTCAATCGGACTATGATTTTTACACTTCTATCAGGATTGGACTATATATTCTCGGGTTCAGACTTGGACTTTTTCCTTCGAATTGTTTCGGACTCGAATCGGATTCGGATTAAATTACCATATTAAATACCCAAAACGCATCTTTAATATAAATTTTTTAAATGTTTTACTTGATTTCTTATAATGTAAATCTATTGTTTCTATTAAAATGTACTTTCAATCTATTAGTTGACGAAGTAACAAGTAATAATGGGACTCTAGTCGGATTCGGATCGGATCTTACCTAAGGTCAAACTCTTATCGGATTTCTTTCGGACTTTTATGTTTTCGGATTCGGATTGAGTCGGACCCGGGTTGGAATCGGACTGAATTGTCATCCCTACTATGAAGAGGTGGGGGTGGACACCAAAAATAAAAAAAGAAATAATTAAAATAAATCAATGAGTTTATTAAGTAATTAAGTTTTATTCCAAATTTAGCCATCAGAATTTTTAATAAAAGATGTTCATAACTTCTAACTAAAATATCTAAAAACCTACAAAGTAAAAACAATTAAAAAAAATGTCAACGATTATATTTTCTTGAGATCTATAGATAGACACCCACTTTGCTATACTTTTATATACTTTTGAAATTTTTTATTTTGAAATACATGAGTAATTGATTGTTCATGAGTGAAGGCACATTTGATCAAATTGATCCTGATAAAGCATTTTATCATGAGTGAGACATATGATAAAGTATTTTCAAGTACTTTTGAATTTATTTTCATTTGGACAATGAACAAAAAATACCTTACCGAGTACTATATAACAAAAGTTATAGTTGATGGTGGGGAGTAAGGGATGTTATCAAAGAAAAATGAGCCAAAATGACTTTAGCTTGAAATTAAAATATGTTGTGTACCTTCATATTTTATCATGTTACAGTAGACAAAACACATATCGTATGCAAATAAAATTAGGATTTTGTTTGTTCAAAACCACCTAAAATTTTCATGTTTTTAGAAACTCCCACCTTAATGAAATTTTCTTTTAAATTTCCACCTATCATTCTGTTATGTCCAGATTTTCCTAAGCTAGTTCTGCAGGTTCGCAGGTTCCACGATCATAGGTTCAAGCTATAGCTTCCGAGTATTAGCTTCCAGCTAGCTACTACTAGCTACTGGATGTAAGCTTCTAGCTTTCAGCTCCCGGCTTCCAGGTTGCAGCTTGCAGCTACCAGCTTCCAGCTTGCAGCTTGCAGCTACCAGCTACCAGTTTCCAGCTTCCAGCTATCGGTCACCAGCTTGGAACAGGTCAGCATATGACTCAACAATAGCCTAAGATATAGGTTAAACGATTGTTGCAGCTAGGATTCTCCAGCTATGGAAGGCCAGCTTAGGACCTCCGTATGGAAGGCCAGCTTCACTGACACGTCACGGATTAGTTATGGCCAAAGCCTAAAATTACGCAAGAATAAGTGCAGCAGAGGCAAAACGGATGAAGACTCATTCAAAGCCATTAAATACGGACGTGGGCGAGAATCAAGGGGCAGTTACAAGCCGTTGTGAAGGCTGATTAAAACGGATACTCATCTCAGTATAAATAGGACAACGATAATGTAAATTAGGGACAAGCTTTTACGCATTTAGCACTTACATTATAAGATTGAAATATTGTTCTTGAGCTTACGAATTACTTAGATACAAGAGCACTAGGGCTGTAATCAAGAGTATAGTGGATTGGTGGATTCAAAGCCAACCGCCGTTTTTCCCTTAATCCACGGGTTTCCGAGTCACCATCTCTGGTGTCCCTTCTCTTTTTTTCTTTCCTTCGTTCTTCTTTACTTTGTTAACCTTGATTAGCCATCCATCTTCATTAGCTAGTTGTAGGTCTCTAGCTAGATTTTACTTGTGTAAAATTTGGCATAAACAGTTTGGCGCCCACCGTGGGGCCTACAACTAGATTTCGTCTTTAAAATTTATTCCCTCACAAAATCTCGAACAAGATGGGTGATCTTACCCCTGAACAAATGAAGGCTGCTTTACTAGATCTCCAACGTGCTCAAACTGAGTCACGTCACACCATCAAGAATCTAAGAAAGGAGTTAGAATCTTCTAAGAGAGATAGCAGGAAGTCCAAACGGCGCAACATTGGCAGCACATCTCGCTTTCCTAATTTATTTGATTCAGAACGTAGCAGTGAAGAAGAGGATATCAGGGAAGATCCTAACCGGGAGAACACGGAAGCTGATTCAACAGCTAGCAGGTTAGCTGTCCTAGAAGCACAAAACAAGAAGATGATGCGTATGCTGGCCAAGCTACCTGGGGCACCTACACCTGCAACCCAGGAAGCAGTAGATGACTATGCTCAATCACCTTTTATAGACGAGATTGCTAAAGCCAGGATTCCCAAGAAGCTGCACCTGACTCCATCATCCAAGCTATACGATAGGGCAACAGATCCATACGATCACGTGAACCAATATAAGCAGAAGATGTGGGCCTTGCCTATTCCTGAGCATCTCCTTAAAGCCACTATGTGCAAATTATTTGGAGCTACTCTAGCTGGCCCGGCTTTACAATGGCTTATTAGCCTAAAACCAGGTTCAATATCTAACTTTTCTACTTTATTTAATTAAAAATTTTAACCAGCAATTTTCTAGCAGCAGGGTTATGGAAAAGCATACTAGCGACCTCTACCGCATCACCCAGGGGCAGAATGAAGGTGTCCGTCAATACCTGGATAGGTTCAACAAGGAAATGATAGCTGTCAAGAATCTGGAAGTTCCAACCGCAATTGAAGCATTCCGGATAGGGCTAACCTATGAATCTAGGTTGTATTACGAATTAACCAGGTACCCTTGCAGCACCTTTGAAGATGTGAGGGAGAGAGCCATGGCTGAAATCAGAGTTGAAGAAGATGAAGCAGTCATAAGCTAGATCCAGGCTAGCTATGGTTAGCTAGAAAGGGGCATATCGCCTAGCATTCTAATATATTAAAGTTGTACCACCACTAATAAATCGAGTAAAAATATCTAAGTTTTTAAAACTATCTATTAGTCTATTTTTACCTCATGGAACGCTTACAGACTTAAGCATCGGAGGGCCGTTGGCCATACCAACGACCATCTCAAACCGGGATGTAATGCAGGATTAACTAAGCTAACGAAGAGGTTTGCACACCAGGTCCACCAAAGCTAACAGATTGACCTGTACGTCAGATTCTTCTAAGCTAACAAAGAGGCTTGTACGCCAGGACACAAACGTAAGAATCCATAAGACTTATACGTCTAGATAATGCGCATACAAAAGCTAAGGCTCAATAGGCAGCAGATTATAATCAAACGAAGTGGCCACATACACACAAATGAACATAAGTCACAAGTCTAAGGTTCTAAGCACAAGTGGTTATATCCCAAGTATCAAAAGACAAACGAAATGACTATATTTTTACTAACGTTTCTCGATGTAGCTAGATTAGCTAGTTGGATGGTAACTTGCACCTTCCAAGCTGTTGCGCATGCAAGGTCCAAGTTAGGGGCAATTGTTATGTCCAGATTTTCCTAAGCTAGTTCTGCAGGTTTGCAGGTTCCACGATCATAGGTCCAAGCTATAGCTTCCGAGTATTAGCTTCCAGCTAGCTACTACTAGCTACTGGATGTAAGCTTCTAGCTTTCAGCTCCCGGCTTCCAGGTTGCAGCTTGCAGCTTGCAGCTACCAGCTACCAGTTTCCAGCTTCCAGCTATCGGTCACCAGCTTGGAACAGGTCAGCATATGACTCAACAATAGCCTAAGATATAGGTTAAACGATTGTTGCAGCTAGGATTCTCCAGCTAGAGCTCTCCAGCTATGGAAGGCCAGCTTAGGACCTCCGGATATGGAAGGCCAGCTTCACTGACACGTCACGAATTAGTTATGGCCAAAGCCTAAAATCACGCAAGAATAAGTGCAGCAGAGGCAAAACGGATGAAGACTCATTCAAAGCCATTAAATACGGAAGTGGGCGAGAGTCAAGGGGCAGTTACAAGCCGTTGTGAAGGCTGATTAAAACGGATACTCATTTCAGTATAAATAGGACAACGATAATGTAAATTAGGGACAAGCTTTTACGCATTTAGCACTTACATTATAAGATTGAAATATTGTTCTTGAGCTTACGAATTACTTAGATACAAGAGCACTAGGGCTGTAATCAAGAGTATAGTGGATTGGTGGACTCAAAGCCACCCGCCGTTTTTCCCTTATTCCACGGGTTTTCGCGTCACCATCTCTGGTGTCCCTTCTCTCTTTTTCTTTCTTTCGTTCTTCTTTACTTTGTTCACCTTGATTAGCCATCCATCTACATTAGCTAGTTGTAGGTCTCTAGCTAGATTTTACTTGTATAAAATTTGGCATAAACACATTCCCAATTTTATTAGAAACTCCCACCACTTAATGATTTTGTTAAATTTCGTTAATAAAACCGTGAAGTGGGCCCCACATATGCATTGTATTATTAGTTTGCGCTGAAATTGAAGTCAATTTCATCAATTTAAGGGCAAATCCTCGACAAATTTAGAGCAAATTTGGAACGAATTACAACTATTTGGAAAGAATTGCAACTATTTCAAGTTCCATTTTGTTAACAAAATGTATATGTGGGACCGACTTAACAGTTTTTTGTTAATGAAATTTGACAAAAACCGTTAAGTGGTGGGAGTTTTTAATAAAATTGTAAATGGTAGGTGGAATCTAAAAAAAAATCATTAAGGTGGGAGTTTCTAAAAACATGAAAAGTTTAAGTGGTAAGATGCGATTATCCATAAAATTATCTACTGTACATTATAAAATTTCATAATAAAATTGTTGTCGCACGCATCGTGTGCATAAAAATCTACTAGATTTCATAAGCAAAGCGAGCCTAAAGGTTTTGTTTGGATTTACAAGTTATCAATCAAGATTGAAGGTTAATACTTCATATAATAATTTATTACTATATTTAATAGCGACTACTAACCATTTAGAATTGCAGGTGTTAAAAAAGATCATTTAGAATTAGTGAGTAATGTATTTGTAGATTCTATACGTAGGGTCTGTTGTGAGCTCCTTCTAGCCCCCACTTTTCCAACCGTTAGAGGCTTGGAGCTACACAAAAAAGTGGGAATTATGGGGTTAATTTCTTCAGAGGGAAAATAATTAAGTAAATTAATAAAAGTAATTTTCTATTTTAGGTGTTTATTTTAAAATAATATTTATTTATGAACATTTTCTGAAACACTCAATAACACCATTTTCTTTGTCATTTGAGATTTACCAAAATAAGTGAAATATATATGTATAATAGATGGGAATTTTAAACTTAAATTTATTGCCCAGTTTTAATTTTCAATAATTGTTAGAAACAATCGCCGATAACAACCAAATTTAAAGCCAGCTACCACCTATCCATGCCCTCGCACGCCTAAAAAAGGAAATTTTTTAAAAAAAGGGAAGAATGAAAATTAGTAGAAAGGACTATGTTAGAGTTGTTTCTAGCTAGGAGTATAAATAAACCGGGAAAGGTCTAGAATCTGGTGCAATCCACTTTAAATTCGGATTAGACTTAGATAGAAAAAAGGTTTGTCCAAGACTTGGACTCAAGGTTCTAAATCCAAAAATATTATTCAAGGCTTGAACTCAATAATCTTTCTAAAGCCACAGTCCAATCTTGATTTTCGAGTTCGAATTTTATAGAAAATATTTAGAGATAGAGGAAGAAGTTTATGAAATACTATATGATAACGAAGTTTATTAAATTTATTTTAATGTATAGTTTTTGGAGGTTGTGAAAGGCAAATAATACATGAAGACAAGGGATGGTGGGAGTATTAATTTTGAAACGAAATTACGACAGAAAGAATACAGTACACTATAAATCTAATCCAGACAGCATTGATTAGTGTTTTGGTTGGGGGATGGTTTAAGCTAAATTAAAGTCGTGTGACTTAGCTTGTCAAACTCACATGAACATCAGAACATGCATGAGGATTTCCCTAGTTCACGTCTTATATCTCGTGCACTTGTAGGCCTTCTCGAAAAGTAGTTCTTTTGTATATGATATTGTAAAAGTATGCACATGATCTTAATAAGAATGTCAAAGTTGTTCATTAATTGACACTACATGTTATTAGGCTCCCCCCCACTACTGCCTGTACGCAGCAGTCTTCGCCCAGCAGCAGCGTGCCGCTGCCGAGCCTCCCCCCTACTTCTATTAGTCCGCAGCAGCCCCCTGCGTCCGCGGGCGGTCTGCTGCCCCCTTCCCCGTCACACGTCTCCTCTCTTCATGGGTGCGACGTACCCTTCCCGTCTAGTCTTGAGTCGTCCCCGTCTCCTATCGTCCCTCCCCCTAGGCGTCCTAGAAAGTCGTCTAAGTGTGTCGATCCTACTAATGTTCATACCATGACCACGCGTCTAAAAGACGGAATCATTTCAACTAGGAATTTATTGGATTTAAAAACCGATGTTGTTGAGTCTGAACCGTCAAATTTTAAGCAAGCGTCTACAGATTCACGTTGGCAACAAGCCATGCGTGATGAGTATGAAGCATTAATTAAGAATGATACATGGGAACTTGTGCCTCGCAACAACAATAGAAACGCTCTTGGTTGTAAGTGGGTGTATAAGATTAAATATAATTCTGACGGTTCTGTGGAGCGGTTTAAGGCCAGGCTTGTTGTTTTTGGTAATCATCAGCAGGCAGGTATTGACTACTTTGAAACCTTTAGTCCTGTAATTAAGCCTACTACTGTTCGCTTAGTTCTTACTCTTGCTGCTACTTTTAAATGGCCTATTCGTCAACTCGATGTCAAAAATGCTTTCCTTCATGGTTTCCTCAATGAGAAAGTCTATATGCGTCAGCCTCCTGGTTTTGAACACCCTTCTCAACCACATTATGTTTGTCGGTTACGAAAATCCATTTATGGTTTGAAGCAAGCTCCTCGAGCTTGGTTCTCTCGTTTCAGCAATTTTCTTCTCTCTATTGGTTTCAAGTGCAGCAGTTGTGACACCTCTATGTTCACTCTCAAACACATTAGTCATATTATCATTCTCTTGCTATATGTTGATGATATTGTGCTTACAGGTAGTAGTTCCTCTTTGCTTCAGAAATTTATCAGTGTTCTCTCTGCTCAATTTGCTATGAAGGATTTGGGTGATTTGCATTACTT
This sequence comes from Patellifolia procumbens, assembly GCA_947645195.1. Taxonomy (NCBI): domain Eukaryota; kingdom Viridiplantae; phylum Streptophyta; class Magnoliopsida; order Caryophyllales; family Amaranthaceae; genus Patellifolia; species Patellifolia procumbens. The sequence continues at coordinate 156,532 of CANSGD010001174.1, forward strand.
CTTAGGCATTCAGGTGTTACGTACTCCTCAGGGTTTGTTTTTGTCTCAAAACAAATATGTAGTTGATCTTCTTCAGAAATTTCATCTTCATACTGTCAAACCCGTACGTACTCTTGTTGTCTCTCGTGTCACTCTTTCTCTTTTAGATGGTGAACTTCTTGCTGATCCCACAGATTATCGTAGTATGGTTGGTGCTTTGCAATATTTGACTATGACTCGTCCTGATATTGCCTATGCTGTTAATTCGGTTTCTCAATTTATGCATGCGCCTCGTACTACTCACCTTCATGCTGTGAAAAGAATTTTCAGGTATCTGCAGGGAACTTCTGATTATGGGCTATTTCTTCATAGTACTGGCTCTCCTACTGTGACTGTTGCCTATTCTGATGCTGATTGGGCCGGGTGTCCTGACACTAGGCGTTCTACTACTGGCTATGCTGTCTTCCTAGGGAAGAATTTGATCTCCTGGCGTTCTAAGAAGCAACCTACTGTTTCGAAGTCTTCTACTGAAGCTGAGTATCGTGCTGTTGCCTACACTGCGGCTGAAACAATTTGGATTCGTCAATTGTTAGCTGATTTAGGGTATTTTCATCGTCGGCCTACCATTCTCTATTGTGACAATGTTTCTGCTATGTATCTTACTGCCAATCCTGTTCATCATGATCGTAGTAAGCATATTGATGTTGATTATCATTTTGTTCGTGAGATGGTTGCTAAAGGTGGACTTCAGGTCAAGCACGTTCCGACACAGTTGCAGGTTGCTGATATTTTTACTAAGGGTCTTTCTTCTGAGTTGTTTTGTAAACATCGTTCCAATCTATCCGTGATTCCTCCCCGTAAAGATTGTGGGGGTGTATTAGGGTAATTTGGTAATTAGACTCTTATTAGGGTTTTGTAAAGATACTTTATCTCCCTATATATATAACATGCCAGGCAACCTAAACAGGTAGCCAATCATTATTCTCAATACTCGTTCACATGTCAATCACACAATTAATTTAAAGTTTTCAGAATCAACAAAAGTTAGGTGATAAGTTAAGCTAACAGTCCAGTTTCACCATTCATCTAACTCGCATGCTAATTTATTTTCTTTTCAAAGATCTTGCTAATTGTGATAATTCATGATTTTGGCATAAAAATTATACTATGATTTTGGTGGTAAACTGGGAGTTGGATTTACTGAATATATATATAGAGAGATAGATTCTTTTTCATTGGTGGGCGTCCTCCTCGGCAATGGGCTTGCAACAGTAGATGGACCATTGAGCTCGGTAAAAAGAGTGGATCTATGGAATCAATGTGCTATTCTAGATGCATATAAAGATGCAACTACATGAACCTAAAGGTAATTGGGTTGGGCTAATACCTTAAATAGGTAGTCTGCTTGAGGCCCCAAGTGTACCAATCCAAGCAAAAGATATAATTTTCTTTTGGAAACTCGAAATTGATGCGGGATTCAAAAATGACCCAGCATGACCAAATTTGAACCGATCAAAATCCGACAAACCCGAACTTGACCTGGTCTGAATCATATGCCTACTTGAAGTGTGTACCAAAAAGTCAATGTATTGGTACTCTTTCTTTGACTTGTCTTTTGGAATATTTTTTTAGGAAAAGAGACATTGTCAATCACCTTATAGGACAACAAATTAAATAAATGGCCGAAATGAGTACTAGTTTGCGACTTTTGGGCACACACTTTGAGGCATTCTTGAAAGGTGTTTTGTCCTTGAAGATGATATTTTTAGGGAAATGGATAAAGCTAACCTCTCTTATACGACACGAATTTCGAGAAGTAAGTTATGAGTATTAATATGCCTACTCAAAGTGCGTGCCTAAAAAATGGGCATATTGGATAATAATAAAACAAATGCTCAAAGGTTGTATTATTATATATCTTATATAATCATTTATTTAAAGAACCAATCGTTATTTGACAAGTGACCCGTCTTTACATGTTGAATAGGTTAATCTGTGTCCCCTTGTTTAAGAATCGAACTGATGTTCTTTTGATTTAATTTATTGTTCTTTATGTATAAACTTAGTGTTCTTTTAGCACGAACTGATGTTTATTGGGTGACGTTGTCAAATTTTCAAAATTTGAAATTTTTTTATGTCAAATCAATTTTGGAATCTGTTCATTGGAGAACTAATTGTTCATTCTGTGTCCTTTTGTTCATCCTATTCTAACTGATGTTCATCCCGTGTCCCCCTGTTCATCCTCTTCCAATTGATGTTCATTGCGCGTCCACGTTTTAAGCTGTGCGCATCATACTCTTCATGGGTCCGTGTCCACCATCGACCAATTGTAATTAAAATGCAAGACACAAAAAAGTAGTTGGGCATCGTCGGGACCCACAAACTAGTTTCTTTCTAATAACCTGACAATAACCCACTTCTCTCTATTATCACCTTCATAGAAGTCTCTCATTTCCCTCACTTTGTTCTCTTCATCTCCTCCATCAGTCAACACTCAAAGAACACATGCTGCTAAAATGGAAGCTATAACAACAACTACTATCAAAGCCAGCAAAATATAGAGGTATTTAAATATTTAATTAGTGAAAAACTTGGTATCACCTGTTCTGATTTTTCATTATAGCAAATTTTTTAGAACCGTTAGCTTTTTGTGAAATTACTTTTAAACATATATCAGCCAAGACTGTCTTCTGTAACCATTTGACTAGCAATAATGATGCATAAAATCTTTCTATAGAAAGTCGTTCTGATTTAAGATTTATATAGTAAATTTCTCTCTTTAATATTCATGCTATATCATTATATGTTATTTTTCTAGTTTCTTTTTCAAATTTTCCTAACAAAATTCACGATTTGCCATTATTTTTCTAGGGTTCCGAATTCTTGGATAAACGAGAGGCACGCCATTTTTTTTGTTGGAATTGTGTTCCATGATTTACCGTTGTTCATGGTTGATTTAGATATTCATAAGATTCTTTATGTGATGTTTATCTTCCATGAGATTGACATTGAATTGTTGTATATATTCACGAATTTCTCTTGTGATTAGTTATTTTCCATCAAAGCAGGGGCTGAACTTTTTAAAATATATGATTTAGATAATTTCAATAAAAATATATACGTGACAAAATTAATATAACCTGATTAGAAAATTAAATTGATCCAAAATTGACCCAATATCCAAATAACTCGAAAGAAATTAACTCAAACCGATTGTTACCAGAAATCTAAATTTAGCTAAACCAAAATCAAACCTAAAGTTATTCGACATAAACTCGATTTGAATAAGATTTCTGCATTACTCAATATGCAACGCCACCCCTTGCACGCCCTTAGGATGTGGCTTGAGTATGGTATTCAAAGTTGAAAGCAAGTTGATAATGGTATTCAAAGTATTTTCTTATATTTTTTTATGCTTCTACTACTATTGGTCTAACGTCACTAATCATCATTAGCCATCAAAACATGGGTAGTTGGGAACTTTATTTTGGTTGACGTATTCATATCGAATATCGATACAATGCCAATACTTTACAAATGACGAATACTTCACGTGTTAAGCATAAAATAAGGGACCAAACTTTGCTAATAGTTAGTAACCGTAGTTTCAAAAATTGCAGTTAGCGTACTCGAAACTAACATCAGATAACTCTGCTACTAACTAGAATTAATTAATGGAAAAAAACTGTTAATTACACAGAAAACAACACAATAAGTCTGAAAAGAGAACTATCAAACAATAAAAATATATGTCGTTAATCTCCAAACAGTCATTTAAGTATTCAACAACTATCATGTTCCAGTATATACAATCCCAACTATATAGTGTCAAAATACAGCACTCAAAAGCATACACCTATGCATAAAACCCAGTTTAGTAGACAACTCGACTGATAGCACGAATCATGTCGCGAAAAGTAGGAGGATCTCAGAGATATGCGGCAGCAATGACATATGCGGTCAACTCGATCTCAAACTCGGGGAATGAATCTACTGGCAAGTCGAAGCCAAATTCATCCAAAAACAAAAACACGTCATGAAAATCATTCATATGAAGACACTCGTGTCGCTAAAAATGGCCAATAAGGACAAGGCCATCCTGTGTGCTCAAGTAGATAGGAACTTGAGCGTCAACAGCAGCAAAATCAACCTCATCATAAGCAGCAGCAACATCAAGAGGAGCGATCTCATCAACGGAAGCAACAATAGCATCAAAATGAAAAAGCTCATCAACAACAGCAAAATCAAAAAGCTCAACGACAGTAGGAGGATGAAACTCAGCGACAGCAGGACGATGAACCTCATCGATAATAAAAGGATCAACTTCATCGACATCCAGAGGATCAAGAATCCAAAAAATGCAAAAATTAGTTGAAATACGTACCTGTTGATGAAGATCGAAGAGTTGATAGAGATCGATCGACGAAATCTAACGTCTAGAGAGTAAAGATGCAATAGAGTCAATGGCGGAGAAGAAAAGGATATAAAATATAAACTAAAAACCCACAAAATTGGAGCAAGAATCCAAAAAATGCAAAATTAGTTGAAATAAGTACCTATTGTTAAAGATCGAAGAGTTGATAGAGATCGATCGACGAAATCTAACGACTAGAGAGTAAAGATGCAACAGAGTACATGGCGGGAAAAAATGGATTTAAATTCTAAAAATCGAAAACCCCAAAATTGGAGCAAGAATCCAAAAAATGCAAAAATTAGTTGAAATAATTATCCAAGCCCCCCGCCCTCGAGAAGTCGTTGTGGAGTTTCTCCACTCAATTATGTCGTTGTTTCAACCATCTTTTTGGCCTCAGTCAGTTGCTATTGATTCAATGTCTTTGTTTTACTCTGACTTTCTTTGTTATGTTGTTAAAGCTGCTTGAATTATTAAAGCATTTTGCTGATGAGGTTGTTAGTTTCTTAGGAGAGATTGTGATTCTGCTTTTGACAATGTTATAGTAATAGTAATAATGAGTGTAGTAGTAACTCGGACTAATTGAAGATTTGTAAGGTTTTTTGAGGTGTTTGTCCGAGAGTTTTCTGCCGAATTAGGCCTCAGATGCTCAGAGATCGATTAATATTTTGTTAGAACAAGTATCTTTTGTTGTTTTCTATTCAAGTACCCCGAGAGAGGCTGCAATTAGTTCTAGAACTTCAGAGTTCTTCAGCAGGTTTGAGTTGCTTTCAGCCTCATGGTAGTCTGAGTCCTATAAAGGGGGTAGTCAGCTCTCTATTTCGTCTGGCAGTACTGCAACATTGGTGCTGGTTATCGGGTTTCGGCTGATGATACCATGAGTACCGCTTTGTCTCGCATGTCTAAGATGTAGGGGTGGACAACATTGGCTCGAACTTGAATTGTTGGGGACCTTGTTCGAAAAACGGTCACCAATTTTGAGGAAGAGTCCGGTCCCAAGCATCAGACAGGCCATTAATCAAGTCTTGACGCCAAACACCTGTCCCTGCATCAATTAAATCACTCACCTAATGAAGGCCATCGATCCTAGCGCTCCTTACAAATTGCCCCTCCTCATCAAGAAACCACGGATCCTCCCATATGCTAATCTTTCGGTCATTTCCCACACGCCATAAAATCCCCTCCTTCACAAGGGCCTTCGAGCACCAAATCCTTTGCCAAGAGTAGCTGCCCGCATACCCTGAAGAGGCATTACAAGGTTACAAGGTGAAAAACATTGTTACAACTTTACAAGGTGAAAAACATCAATAGTAGGCTACATGAAACTCCAGTGTGACTGGGCTGCAAGCCTGCAAGTCTACAATTATTAGATAAAATTGGTCCGTTTGCCCTTATTTATTGTGGCCCATAGAGCATATAGACAATCTTTTCCGGACGTGGTGCGAGTCTATAAATAATTAAGCCATGTTTTTTGGGATTGAACGAAGCTATACTGCAAGTGCGCAACTGAAATGTATCGAGCTAAAGTGAACTTAACTTATTTTTTGAATAAAATTATTATTATTATTATCATTAGTAACTATAATCAATAATATACTATTGATGATATTACTATTAATATTAAAAGTGATAATAATAATAATAATAATAATAATAATAATAATAATAATATCGATAATATAATAGTAATTATAATAGTAATAATATTAATAATAGTAAATAATAACGATATTAGTAATAATCTGTACGGAAATCCAGTGCAACATCAATGCACCAAACACATTGAAATGGATATTCACTTTGTCCGTGAAAAGGTAGCACGTGGTGAAATTCGCGTGTTACATGTTCCCTCTAGTTACCAAATTGCAGATATCTTTACTAAGGGTCTTCCATTTATTCTCTTTGAAGGTTTTGGAGACAATCTCAGCGTTCGTCCTCCTCTCGTTTCGACAGCAGGGGTGTGTTAGATAATGTAAATCAAATATGTTAATATTTTAATATGTTAATATTTAATTTAATTAGTTAATTGTTATTTAGTTTCCTAAAATCATGGCTTGTAAGCTAGTATATACTTAGTTTTTATATCATTATTATTCAAGAAATATAATTCTTTCAATGATGATATTCCATAACTCAAACAATAACAGATTTCGTTTCACCTTCCTAACTGTGGTTCCATTCGGGTCGTCTTGGGTTCAAGAAATAATTGGGTCAAGGTATGGTCAAATACATATCAAGTTTTAGTCAAATCATACGTGGCCAGGACGCCGAGCAGTTTCGGAGAATCCAAATAGGGTACTGGACAAATTGCATAGGCCAAGTTGCATTGAGTAGACCTAAGAGCATCAGCAATGCTAGAGACTCCAATTCCCTTCATAATATTCTCTCTCCAGCTCTCCTTTTGCCACATCAGATTCCACTAACTTTCTCATTTACCTTCCAATATTTCAGACACTTTCCTGTAATGTTAAGCTCCAAATACACTATTCATGTGTACCCCACCTTATTTTCTCTCTCCTACTTATAATTTAATCATATATTTACATTTAATTTAATTAATAATAATTTTATGATGAGTAAGATAATTTAATCATATATTTACATTTAATTTAATTAATAATAATATTAGAGAGAATGAGAAGATAATTAAATATAATGGGCCGAATAGAAAATTTTTAAGCGTATAAAATATACCTAATATTGGACTCTATTTATAGAGGAAAAAATAATAATAACGTTGGTGTAATTTTTTTAAAAAAGAAAATTGTGCAAAAGTAATAAAATTGCAATTTATAATGTAACTTTACAAAATGTAACGTTGAGAAAGCAGCAAATGAATGGGAGGGAAGGAAATGTCATCTGCCAAGTGTCAAGCATTGCTTGGTTGACGATTTTTTTTTTGTTTGTTTTTGTGTCAGGCCACGTGTCGAGCCTCAAATAAATTGAGGGGTCTCTTTTTATTAGCCTCCAATTAGTTTTGGACCATTCCCACAATGTATTTGAAGGGTATTTAGCTCCAAATTGAGTTATTTGGACCCTAATAATATCCCCATTGCTGATGCTCTAATGCCTGGTCAATTCGATATTAGGTCATTCAGTTTGGATTCAATTTTAAATCAAGTCAATTCTTGGATCATTTTCATTTTTGATCAAGCTATGAATCAGGCTTTATGCAACTCAATATCTAATTAGTTTTTTTTAAAGACAATCATTATCCAGTTGTTAATGGAGCACAATAGGCTAGTTATGTTAATAATGGATCGTGATAGGCACGTGATTAAGGCATTCTTTAAAAGTAGCTGAAATAAAAAAGTTATGTAATACTTTTTATTATCATATCGTAATTCGTCTTAGCCCTGTTCAGTTCAACTTAAAATAATAATATTCAGTAAAAATAAGTTCAGTTCAGTAAAAATAAGTTCAGTTCAGCAAAAATAAGTTCAGTTCAGTAAAAATAAGTTCAGTTCAGTAAAAATCAGTAGTGCAAAGAAGAAAAAACAACATGAATAAGTAAAAATAAGTTCAGTTCAGTAAAAATAAGTTCAGTTCAGCAAAAATAAGTTCAGTTCAGTAAAAATAAGTTCAGTTCAGCAAAAATAAGTTCAGTTCAGTAAAAATAAGTTCAGTTTAGCAAAAATAAGTTCAGTTCAGCAAAAATAAGTTGAACTGAACGGGACCTTAGTGATAAGAACTTAGAAAAAAAAAGACACACAAATCGTAAAACAATTATAAGAAAGATATAATTGGATAAGAGTTCCATCTAGGGTCGTCCTATACGGTTTCGGGGCGATGAGCAAAAATTGAAAGATCGACCTTTTAAAACAAGAATTAATCCAAAATTTTATTTCACGAACAAAATTCAAAAATAAACCACTCAAATATGAAATAAGTTGTTTCATACATGCTGATAAAAAATAGAGCTTTCGGCTTATTACAGTTTGAAAGTAAAATATATACAAAAACAGAAATACAAAACTTTATATCCGAAAAACCATTTCAAGTTACAAAATAGAAGGTAAATAGAAAAGGTGGTTAATATTTGATTGAACTCAAACAATAAGAATAAAAAATATATGACGTTAAGGACTAAATCTATAAATCACAATTACAAAAGGCTAGCTCTGATAACAAAGTATAAATAAATTTTTTTTAGGGATATTTCCTAAGGTACCCCCGGAGTTAGGGCTAATTTTTCGTGTACCCGAGGTATTTGAGCTAGCTGAAATGCCACTAGAGTCACTGCCGTTATCTTAAATGCCATTACTACTAAATTTTCGTTAGGGTTCCGTTAACTTTCTCAATTACTCTTTAATTTCAAATAAAAATCAAACAAAAAAAACTACAAAAATAAATAAAACCCCCCAACCCCTCGCACTCTCTCTCTCCTCCCCCAACCCCCCACCCCACCCCCACCCACTCTCTCTCCTCCCCCATCCCTTCCACTGCTATCAGCCACCACCCACAACACCACCTTCGAACCCCCACCCGCGACCAACCACCAATAATCGAACCCCCCACCCCACCCACGATCGACCACCGATAATCTCCCTAAACCCCCCCCCTCCCCCTTCTGAAACGAAAGTGAACAAATTGCAAAGTTACTACCTCTTTACGTGCAAGATTGACGCCACAAACTTTGTTGAGGATATCAAATGCTTCCAAGAGTGCTGATTGAATGACCGGAAAGGTTGTTTAAAAAAAAGGCCCCAATTAATTGCAGAAATTAGATCTTTTTTTTTATTCTTTCTTTTAGTATGGGAATGAGGGAGGTGGAGGTGGCTTATGGTGTTGCTGGCGGCAGTGGAGGCTGACGGTAGTGAAGTGGTGGGCAGCTCTGGGTGGTGGCGTCGCCGGCTACTGGCAGGAAGGGGAGCGTGGGTGAACGCTGGTTGCGGCCTGTGGGCTGTCTGCGAAGGAGGGTTAATTTTTTTTAAGTTAGGGCTTTATTTTTTTTTAGAGATATTTAAGTTAGGGTTAGGGTTAATTATAAAAAGCTAACGGAAAACTTAACTTCCGTTAATATTAAAGGCATTTAAGGCATAGATAGTGATCTCAGTGACATGCCAATCCCATGCATATTGTATGTACATCTGGTCGCACAAATTGCATGGTATCATAAATAGCTACTCCAGGTATTACCCATCCGCCAGGAGAATTTATAAACAAATACAAATCCTTGGTATCATCCTCGATACTGAGATATACCATAAGACCAATAAGTTGATTCGAGATCTCGCTATCGACTTCTTGACCTAAAAAAAGTAATCTTTCTCGATAAAGTCGGTTGATTAGGGTAAAATGGTATCCCTTAGGAACCGTACATGCACCTTTTGATGCATACGGTTCAAACAAAATTGTGAAAAAAAATCAATGTGTAGATTTTATATCCTTTTTTATTTTTCATTGAGGTTTTGAGGATACCCAAGGAATTAGCCCTAACTCCGGAGGTAGCTCAGGAAATATTCCAAAATTTTAACTTAAAAGTGCTTGTACTCAATTTTGAGCTTGAAACCACCAAATGTTTCATTGAGTGGGACACATGCGGAATACTACTATATGGAAGCTGATGGTTAATTGTTGTAGTCATATGAAGTAATATAGACATTGAAAAATTAGGAGGCCCTTTTTAAGTCCAAATTTTTGCTATGTGCCACCGCTCTTCTTGCGCTCCTCATGGGCCGGCCCAGGTTCCATCCAACCCTTTTTACATTTAGAGCATGCACTTTAAAATTTTGGAAGAGCCAAAAATATCTCCAAAATATTACAAACGCATATATAACCCTTCTCATTGAATTAAATGAGAAACTAATCCTAAACTTTAATCTATACACATCGACATCGTCCACCATATAATACAATTACACAAAGACTTGTAATTGTTGCAAATCACAATTTTGTATACGAACCTGTTAGAGGATATTGGACCGTAGGTCTATATTTATAGGCAAGGTCTATTAAGTTAAGTTTATGTTATGTTTTCTATATAAATAATGTAATTGTAATTAACTTTGTGTTACTATGCTGCTGATCAATTACAATTACATTATTTATATAGAGAACATAACATAAACTTAATCTAATGGATCTTGCCATACATATAGACCTACGGTCCAATATCCTCTAACAGAACCCTTGAGGAATATAATCAAATTAAACCAATAGATAAATAAAATAAAAAAGAAAAGAGAGAATTAAACTTCGTGAATTGTTTGCAACCTAGGCCTCCAAGATCTTTGATGAGTCTCACAATGAACACTAACCTTCATCAACTGTCTCAAGGCCTGTTCAACACACAAGCTTTTTTGTTGCACATCCATCTTCCCTAACCATTTCTCTAATTGTTGCTTTGTTACCTTTACCTTCACCTCTTTTATTTTCGACGTCGAATTTCCTGCCTTGTTGCCACTTACTAGTCCTTCTTCTTCCATTTTCATGGCTAGTTTTTCGCCCTTGGTCATCAATGCCGGCGTCCAGTCTTCTCCTCCCCATTCAACTTGGGATTCATGTATTATGCAATTTCCCATAATTTCAACCAATTTACGTACTTCTTTTCTCAAAAGGGACAAAAATAATTTTGATTTGCTCTAAATGTTTTTTTCCCCGCAACAATAATTATGATTTGCTTGCTCTTGAAAATATTGTAGCGCTTAGACGTAGTAGACTATTGAGATATATTTTGTTTCTAAAATTAAAAGAGGTAAGTTGTTTTTTTCTTCTTGGAGGTTTGTGATATACAAGATTTGATCTAGATTTACAATTTTCCAGGTTATTGGGGTTGCCTTTATATAATAAGTTGGCAAATTATTATGGTTAAGATAGGGTCAAACTAAACAAAGTAATTAATGTGGTTTCATTGGGTGACCACGTAGGATTAACATGAAAGAGTCTTGCATGGCAGGTGACAATATTATATTTAGAAATAAAAAAAGTTGACTTGGCGCTTATTCAACTAGATTAGCACTATACAAGTATACAATCATATCATTAATGGATAATTATGGATTGGGGCCTCCACAAATTTTTGCAAGACCCAACTAGCTAGTAGGGCTGTTCAATAAAACCCGACCTGCTTAACCCGGCCCATTGACTCGCCGACCCGGGTAATATTAACCGGGTAGTTTTCCAAATTTGTTGATATTAATGGCCGGGTACTCGACCCGCTAAAACCAAACATTTACGGGCCGGGTAATGGGCCGGTCTTTGTCTTTTCACGGGTACCCGTTTGACCCGGTTAGTTATTTTTGCTCTGTTTCTAAAATCTTTCACCTTTTCTTATTTGAGAAATTCCAAATGGTACCCTTGAAGAATTGGAAATTCCATTTGGTACCCAAAAAATAAGTTTGTTCCAAACGCTACCACTAAATTTTTGTATAAGTCTAAACCATGACATTCCGTTAACTTTTCCGTTAATAAAGTTTTTTAACCTTCATTATTAATATAATTTGCTGTTAATTATATAATTAGTTTGCTAATTATGATTAATAATCAAAAAAATACCCAAAAAATACCCAAAAAAAATTAAAATAACCCCCAGCCCCCGCCTTCCCAGCCCCAAACCACCCCCAACCAACCCCCCCACCCACACCCCACACCCACCCCGGAAACCGCCCCCCTCCCACCCCCGAATTCCCCCACCCCCGTCGCCCACTACACCCACCCCTACCTCCAGCGACGCCCCCACCCCAATTCGACCAAACCCAGCCAGTTAGCCAACCTCCACCCCAATCCGACCCACCCGAACTATCCCCACCCCATCCCCGCCACAGCCCCTCCCAAACCCCCCAGCTGCACTCCCCCAACCATTCCAGACTTTTTTTAAAAAAATTTTGTATTTTTTTGTATTTTTTTTTGGGTGTTTTTTTGGGTATTTTTTTGGTATTTTAATTAAGGTTTAGTTAAGGTTTAATAGTTTAATTAAGGTTAGATTAGGCTTTAAACAAGGTTAAGAAACTTTATTAACGGAAAAGTTAACGAAATGTCATGGTTTAAACTTATACAAAAGTTTAGTGGTACCATTTGGAACAAACTTATTTTTTGGGTACCAAATGGAATTTCCAATTCTTCAATGGTACCATTTGGAATTTCCCTTCTTATTTTTATCATTCTTTTTTTCCCTTAATATACCCTACCTGCTGGCTGCTAATAGACAAAATTTTCCCCTAACATAATATAGCTAATCCTTTAGTATGTTAAAATTTTACAAACACCGTAAAATCAATGTATTGGATAACTAAGATTCTTAAACATTTTAGTGGCAGTGGCATTTGGTTACTTTATATTATGGCATATGTTTCTGTCCAAGACAGCAACATTGTATGTGGTGGTGGGTACTCGGTGGAATCGTGGCTCCCAAACGTCCTTCGTGGTGGTGGTTACCTGCAAAACAAGGAGAAACCCCGGGGGTGGTTCCGAGGATCGCCTCTCCGATGCCTAAGTCAGTCCAAGTTGAGCACAAGATCTCTAGTAGAGAGAAAACGAGTATCAAGTGCAAGTATTTTGTGAGTGTTTTATTGAACGTACCTTACCCATGCATGGGCATGGGTATTTATATGAGACATGGATTTGTAACTGGCCTAGTAAAGTGAGTGGGCCTCTTTGGAAGTGGGCCAAGGTGGAACGAGGCCTTCATTAAACTCCAGCCTAGAGGTTATGTCTGGAGCGGTCTGCCTGAGGAGGTCTGCTCTGCTTCAGGCGCTCTGACGTGGAGTGGTAGGACCAGTGGTCTGCTGCCAGCTAGAGGTCTGCTGGGCAGACCCCATACAATTTGCCCCCGGACCCAGTATTTGCAGATTGCAATATGCTGGGTACATTTGTTTTTGGTCTGGCGTTCTGCTTTTCGCAGACTGGTACGTGGCTGTCTGGGAGTTGCTCTTCACAAACTCCAGAATGCTTCCATTTTTCCCGCCCATTTGGTTGGGGTGTTGAGCAAGGGTCATTAATTCATTTTGAATTGAATTGAATTGATGTGACTCTTTGGGTTCCCAAGGAATTTAATGATGATAAGTTGGTATTGAGTGGACGGATTGTGCCTATTTAAAGGCTGAATCGACCTTTTGTGAGGCTTTTCAGTTTCTTCTTCTTCGAACTCTTTGCTTTCAAACTTTCCTGTTGTTCTTCAAGAATTTCTTTTTGTCCTAGCCATTTTCAAGTGATTTCTCTCGATTATCCTGGGATTTGTTCTGCGTTTGTAGCTCGATTTGATATTTGATACTGTTGCGTTTGTGGCTTTCGTCTTCTCTATTCTCGGCGTCTTCCGTTCTTTATCTAGGTAAATTCTTTTTCCCAGATCTACTTTTGATTTTTTCCTTCTTGGATGGTTTGGATGTGATCTTCCCTGTGTTAATGGATTTTCCCCCTTTTTCCTTCTGTATGTACTCATTTGCCTGTGTTTTTGAGGTTAAGGGTTTCTTTTCTTTGGTCTTCGGATGTGATTGTTTACTTCTCTGTTTCATGGATATGTTGGGTGTTGTTTCATTTCCGTTCTGCTGCTCTGGATGATATGCTCTGCTCTGCTTCTTCGGCAGGGCTCTGCTCTGGTTGGTAGGCTCTGCTCTGCTTCTTCAGCTGAGCTCTGCTCTACTGTTGTTTGTGGGATTTTTAGGGTTTGCTTTTTTTACCCTGTTATCCTCTTTACTTGCTGGGTTGTAGGCCTATGATGTGCCCTCATTGTTTTGTTTGCGTCATTTCTAAGAAAATATCATATTTCTTGGCTATCTCTGATCTTCACATACCATACATATCCTTGCCCCCCAGTCTGGTTGCTCAGTCTGTAGGTCTGAGGTGCCAGACTACTTTTGCATGTATCTTTTTGTAAGAAAAGCAAGAAAATATCCTATTTCTTGGCTATCTCTGATTTTCACATACCATACATATCCTTGCCCCCCAGTCTGGTAGCTCAGTCTGTAGGTCTGAGGTGCCAGACTGTCTTGTGTTGTGACTGCAAGTTTGATGTGCTGTCGTCTGTTTCTTTTGTTGTGTAAAATGTCTACTTCTCAGTCTGCTGCTTCCCGTGGGAAGGGTGTGGTATCTACCTCTTCGTCCGAGCCGGATGAGCATAACCCGATGGACACTCAGTCCCCGTTTTTAAAGTTGGATCTGCCTCGGTGTAAGGACGAGGTGGTTCCAGAGGAATGGGAGATCTTTGACCCCTGGAATGGTTTGCGTAAGGAGTTGTTGGGTCCTGAAACCAACAGATTCCCTCCCAACTACAAGTTTAAGCCTACTCTTCCCACAGTCAAATGGGAGTACAGTGACCATGAGATGCGGAGTCTTGCCCTTTACGACAGCAAGGGTAAGCCTTATTTGGCGAAGAAATCTGCAGATGCGTTCAAACGGGCGCATGCTGCATACTGCCTTGAGATTGCTGCGGAGATCAAGCCACTTCGCGGGTCTTGGGTAGTGCTTCCCCCAGAGGGTCAGAGCATGGCAGATGTACCAGAGGGGTACACTGCTGTTTATATGAAGCAGCTGGAGTTAGGGCTTAGATTCCCCATCCACTGGTTTTTGGAGTGGGTTCTCTGCCGGTACCGCATGGCTCTCTGCCAAGTCAATCCCCAGTCTCTGAAGAACATTCTGGGGTTTATTTGGGTCTGTGAAGCTCTGGGCTTCCCCCTCACCATGAAACTCTTTCAGTGCCTGTTTTACTTTAAGAGGAAGGGGGGAGTACAACTACTTCACCGGTTTGGTGCGGGCCAATCATCTGACGGTCTATCCCGTTGATCTCAGTCTGAAAGATTGGCGGGATAGTTTTGTCTTCGTTAGGGTACCGACGGAGGAGGGGCACCCTTACCAATTTAAGGCCCCTCTGCGCCCTGTGGAGCCTAACTTCCGACGGAGGAGGGCACCCCTACCTCTCACCTAAGCCCCATTACAACCCTATAAAGTCCTCTTGAGCTCGTGTCTGCAATGTTCATTTGATTGATTTCGAGTTAGTTTGTCAAAGTTAAAGAGTATTTCTGCTAATTGAGTCGACTTGACTAGGATGAGCGTCATTGAACCTTCTTAAACACATGAGAGTGTGAGTGGGAAGGGTACTTATGGTCGGGTTGGTGAGTGTTCGGGCACATTCTTTGCCTGCCACAAAATTAAGAGGAGTGACACCCTTGTGAGTGCCTTTTCAGGACTTGTATGCTTTGTGGATGCTTGAGTTTGATAAATTGCTTGAATGATTGGTGGTTGGATGGATTTGATGAGCCAAACTTGAATTATGCCTGCTTGAACGATTCTTAGTCTTGAAAATGTTTTGAGCTTTGATTTGTTTTTATCTTTGGGGTGAGGTAGTCTATTCCATGTTCATGTGCTGTTTGCTTGAGGACAAGCAAAGGTTTAGCTTGGGGGAGTTTGATATCACGTATTTATATAGAGTTTTCTCCCTTATTTACAAGCTAATTTGTGCGTCATTGGAGCTCTTGGGAGCTATTTTGTGCTAACTATCGTATGTAGTTGTGGTTTCGTGTTTTAGTATTGAATTGCAGGTTTTATGGAGTTTGCTCCTTATTTCCGAGCCTTTTGGAAGCAACCACGACTTTACGAGATGTTACGAGGCACGTAGGATGGCTCACGAGCTTTATGGAAAGTTTAGGAGGTCCCAAGACCCCTAAACGTGAAGATTAGAGAGCCAAAGAGTCAAATGAGGTTTCCGTGCACTGATCGGGCAGAAATGGCCCGATCGGGCGAAATATTTATGATCGGGTATGAAAGTTGCGGACCCGATCGGGCAAGGCGTGCCCGATAAGATCGGGCGAGAACACATGTGCCCAGACCCGATCGGGCATCCACCGCCCGACCCCATCGGGTCTAGTGCTGCTAGGTCTTATTGGGACGCTGCGGAGGAGGCGAGCTTGCTGGCACTTTTTGTCGCATGAACCGATCGGGTGGATGCCCACGGCCCGATCGGGTGGGCCGTAACATTTAGCCTATGTGCTGCGCTGTTGCTGCCAGGACCACTAGAAGCGAAAATGTGGCTTTTGGTATTTGACCCGATCGGGTGGGTGCCTCGGGCCCGATCGAGTCTGGCACTATTTATCGCGTTTTTCGACTTTTGCTTCCTATTTTTTATTAGATTTGAGGGGTATTATAAATACCTTTTCCTCATTATTTAGATCTATCTTTTATTCATCTTTCATTAGGTTTATCTTAGTTTTATTCTTCATTATTCTTAGTTTAATTCAAACACTTTAGATTAATTTAGAGGTGATCAAACCTATTTCGATTTCAATAAAAGTTCCTGCTTTCCGTCAATTGGTACTCTTCTCTACTCTTTATCTCTTTAATTACTTTGATTGCTTAGTTAATTTATTTAATCGTTCATGATGCAATTGATAGGGTTTCATATTAGTTTTATTATTGTTAATTCGATCATGTCTGAGTAGTCTCTTTCTAGGGTGTTAGATAGGAAAGCCATGTTTATACCATGATTGTGATTTAGACTCTTATCGATTTCTAGGGTTTGATTAGGGTGATTGTGATGTGATTTGTTCTTTATTGAGTAATTAACGTTATTGCGCAGTTTCGTTGGTTGCTTATGGTTAATAGTTGTTTGCACAGATCCGTCTTACGACTAGAGGCCTAGGACACGTCAGTAGTTCTGATTACGTTAGTGAACATGCGGCGTATGTTGAACTATGAGCGTTGAGTCTTAACCATAGCTCAACATAGGCTCTAATCCCCCGACTCTTGACTTAGGTTTTGATAGTAGTTGACCCTATTTGATTGGTATAAGCATGGTGGACCGACCTAATACCCTAGACTTTTATTCCATAGTTTAATCCTCGATTTATTCCGTCTTCTGTAGTCTATTCTTTAGTTTAATTAATTCCTTCCTGATTTCATCTGGAGTAGCTGAATTGGTTGAATATTGATTTAGAAACTCTGTCTCCCTGTGGATTCGACCCTGCTTCCACTGACTACCTAGTTAGAGGTCCGTAGGTTTATTTTTGATTAGGTGACACGACTAAAACCTATCAAATTTTGGCGCCGTTGACGGGGAGACGGCTAGTTCTCTAAGTTTTTATTTAATTATTTGGTCTACTTCTCTGTACCTCATTGGAACTTCATTGTTTCAATCGAGGTACGTTTTACTGCTGCTTTTTGTATCTTTTGTATGCCCAGGTCCCAAAGAAACGGTTCCCCAATTCCAGGGGACCCCGATCTTACTAGGACAATCAGGCGGATCCGAAAGATAAAGCAGAAAGAAAAGCAGTCTGTTCAGCTGAACACCTCTGGAACAGACATCTTGAATTCAGTTATGTCAAAATCACTGAAGTCATATGGGGTGCCCAACCCGGATGGTCTCTCCACTGGACCTACTATGCCCACCATTGCCGCAGCAAATTTCGAAATCAAGCCTGGACTCATCAGCATGGTCCAGCAAAATCAGTTTGGTGTGCATCCTACTGAAGATCCGGCAAATCATCTGCAACGGTTTCAACAACTCTGTCGAACCGTTAAACATGCCTGCGTCACTCCAGATCAACTCAAAGTCATGTTGTTCGAGTTTTCACTGAGAGATAGAGCCCAAAAATGGTTGAACGATGTGAAAGAAACCGAGTGGAGTGAGATTTCTGCTGCATTTCTGAGAGAGTATTACCCACCCACTAAAACAGCAGAAATCAGAAATAAACTAGCCACGTTTTCCCAAGAGCCTGATGAAACATTAAGGGAAGCGTGGGCTAGGTTTAGAGATTTACAGAGAGAGTGTCCACACCATAATATGGAAAAATGGTTCTTGACGCAGACATTTTACAATGGTCTGCAGCCTCAGACGAAGAGTATTGTTGATTCGTCTGCAGGAGGAGTTTTTCTTGATAAGGAAGTGGATGTAGGCTACGAGTTTCTATCAAACCTCGCAGCCAATGATCATTCCACTTCCCGAAGCATTACGAGGAAGGTACTGGAGGTAGATGCCATTGCATTATTGACTTCGCAGATGGCGAAGCTGAGTCAGCAGATTAACACCTTCAGTCCCTCTTCCTCAGCAGCACCCCCTTTGAGTATCAATGCTATGTCTGCAGTAGCACCCATTACCTCATCTTACTGCGAGGTATGTGGTGTTCAGGGTCACTTTGGGCATGACTGTCAGTTCAGTCAATTTCAGATGGAGCAGGCCAATGCCTTCCAACAAAGACCACAAACCTTCCCCCTTCACATAACTACCAAAATCCACAAAACTATCAACCTCCCACTCCACAAAACTATCCTAAACCCTCATACCATCAAACCCCACAAAATTTCAATAAACCACCACCACAAAACTTCCATCACCATAACAACTTCCAAACACCACAAAACTTTCCCACCCCACCTCCACAAAACAACAACCCACAAGAGCCTAGCAATTCTGAACTGATGAAACTGATATTGTCTATGCAAAAGGCACATGAGGAAGCACGGAGGAACCAAGAGAAGCATATCAAACATTTGGAGGCTCAAGTTGCCCAGTTGGCAGAAACTAATGCACAGAGGCAGCAGGGACAATTGCCAGGGCAACCAGTTCAGAGAGAACATGTGAATGCCATCACTCTTCGTAGTGGCATTGCATATGATGCCCATCCAGTGCCCATTGATGAGGTCACCCCAACTGCAGGGAAGAAGAGGGTGATAGAGGAAGGAAAAAGAAAGAATTTGACGTCTGAAGTCGATTTGTCTGCAGAAGCTGAACAGACAGGGAAGAAAAAGGAGAAGGTTTCTGAAACGCCTTTTACACCAAGGCTACCTTTTCCTCACAGGATGCAACAGTCCAAGGTCGATCAGCAGTTTGGTAAGTTCTTGGCTATGGTCAAGAACCTTGAGGTAACGATCCCATTTACAGATTTAATTACCCAAGTGCCTGTTTATGCCAAATTTCTGAAAGACATGATTACTAAGAAAAGAGACTTTGGTGGGGTAGAACGTATCGCTCTTACTGAAGAGTGTAGTGCTTTTATTCAAAATAAAACCCCACCAAAGTTAAAAGATCCTGGTAGCTTTTCCTATACCCTGCCATCTTGGACCTATTTTTATTGATAAGGCTTTGTGTGATTTAGGTGCTTCTGTTTCTGTTATGCCATTGTCTGTTTTTAAGAAACTGAACATGGGAGCCCTTAAACGCACACAAATCACTTTACAGATGGCGGATCGTTCTATAAAATACCCTCTAGGTGTTTTAGAGGACGTTCCTGTTAGGGTAGGGAAATTCTATATCCCTGTTGATTTTGTGGTGTTAGATATGGATGAGGATGCCCAGATTCCTATTATCTTGGGTAGGCCGTTTTTGTGTACTGCTGGTGCTGTCATTGATGTCAAGTCTGGGTCTTTAACTCTGAGTGTTGGTGATGATAAAGTGATTTTTAAACTAACCAATGCTGTTAAGGCACCTATGCTTGAACAATCTTGTTTCAGGGATGAGATTCTGGATGAAGTAGGTGTGGAGAAGGTTTCAATTCCACCTAAGGTTGCCTCACCGTCTGGAGGCATAGTCAAGAACATTTGGAGAAGAAAGATGTTTGATGAGGGTGGCACTCATTGCCAAGCCCCTCCTATTTGAGAGAGGGAGGATTATGGTCGTGCGGGACCTTTATAAACCAGCGCTGTGCGAGAGGCAACTCGTATTTCTTTTCTTTCCCTTTTCCTTTTCTTTTTATTTTTCTCCCTTGTGTGAGCGAGAGTGAGGGTACTAACATTGTTTTTCCTCTTAGCATAGTCCTTATCACCTTTTGGCATTGAGGACACTGCCAAGTTCAGCTTGGGGGAGGAGTTCTGTTTGTATTCCCTATCTCTTTTACTGCTTTCTAGGATAAATTTACTGCTTTCAAAAATACTTAAAAAAATCAAAAAAAATATGGTTCCCATGACTGGTTTAGTTGCCTCCCTGTGCCCCTTGTTGTGCTCTTTTTGAAATTGATTTGACTTTGTTTTCTGGATAGCTGGGCATTTGTGATCTTGAGGCTATGATTTGATGTTTGATTGCTATGATTTCGAGCATTTTTGGATTATCTTAGACCACTTTGCGCTGCATACCTGAATTGGTTAGACTGTGAGGCCTCTTTGTAGCATATTGGATTCATATTATTATCCAGTCTATTCTTGTGTGTTAGTTCCTCTTTAGTGGATTGATCTTGACTTTGACTTCGTACTTGTCTGATTTTAGATGACTTGTAGCATGTGCTGTGATAGAGGCGTTCTTTTGTCTTATTCTTGAGCTTCAGAGTGAATTTTTGATATACTTTTATCCTCCTTAGCCCCGCTGAGCCTAATGACTTGTTTCGTGTTACTTAAACCCCTATTATGAGCCCAAAGCCTTCACTTGGTATTATCCCAAGCCTAGCTTGGGGGAGCTTTTGTATGGGTTGAGTTTGAGATTGATTTGTTGGTTTAGTTTGGTTTTTGAGGAATCTAAAAGTGTATTTGCTGTGGTTTGAGAGTGAGAAAGAGAAGAGAAAAAAACAAGTTTAGAGTTGCGTGAATGAAGTTCAGAAAAATGAAAGAAAAATGAAATGAAAATTCAAAAGAATTCTAGTTCTTTCATTCACGTACGTTCATAAAGGAATATTCGCTCCATTGCTAGAAAATTGGGTTTGTTATGCGCTTTTCATTGATTTATGAGAGTTGGGTTATTTTACATGGTTTTATGGTGGTTGTTGGGAGTTGTGAAGGCCATCTTAGGCCTTGTTTGAATGGTTTATGCTCCCCCTTTCTTGGTTTTTTCACCACATTACCCAAAAGTATCCCCTACCTCTCACCTAAGCCCCATTACAACCCTATAAAGTCCTCTTGAGCTCGTGTCTGCAATGTTCATTTGATTGATTTCGAGTTAGTTTGTCAAAGTTAAAGAGTATTTCTGCTAATTGAGTCGACTTGACTAGGATGAGCGTCATTGAACCTTCTTAAACACATGAGAGTGTGAGTGGGAAGGGTACTTATGGTCGGGTTGGTGAGTGTTCGGGCACATTCTTTGCCTGCCACAAAATTAAGAGGAGTGACACCCTTGTGAGTGCCTTTTCAGGACTTGTATGCTTTGTGGATGCTTGAGTTTGATAAATTGCTTGAATGATTGGTGGTTGGATGGATTTGATGAGCCAAACTTGAATTATGCCTGCTTGAACGATTCTTAGTCTTGAAAATGTTTTGAGCTTTGATTTGTTTTTATCTTTGGGGTGAGGTAGTCTATTCCATGTTCATGTGCTGTTTGCTTGAGGACAAGCAAAGGTTTAGCTTGGGGGAGTTTGATATCACGTATTTATATAGAGTTTTCTCCCTTATTTACAAGCTAATTTGTGCGTCATTGGAGCTCTTGGGAGCTATTTTGTGCTAACTATCGTATGTAGTTGTGGTTTCGTGTTTTAGTATTGAATTGCAAGTTTTATGGAGTTTGCTCCTTATTTCCGAGCCTTTTGGAAGCAACCACGACTTTACGAGATGTTACGAGGCACGTAGGATGGCTCACGAGCTTTATGGAAAGTTTAGGAGGTCCCAAGACCCCTAAACGTGAAGATTAGAGAGCCAAAGAGTCAAATGAGGTTTCCGTGCACTGATCGGGCAGAAATGGCCCGATCGGGCGAAATATTTATGATCGGGTATGAAAGTTGCGGACCCGATCGGGCAAGGCGTGCCCGATAAGATCGGGAGAGAACACATGTGCCCAGACCCGATCGGGCATCCACCGCCCGACCCCATCGGGTCTAGTGCTGCTAGGTCTTATTGGGACGCTGCGGAGGAGGCGAGCTTGCTGGCACTTTTTGTCGCATGAACCGATCGGGTGGATGCCCACGGCCCGATCGGGTGGGCCGTAACATTTAGCCTATGTGCTGCGCTGTTGCTGCCAGGACCACGAGAAGCGAAAATGTGGCTTTTGGTATTTGACCCGATCGGGTGGGTGCCTCGGGCCCGATCGAGTCTGGCACTATTTATCGCGTTTTTCGACTTTTGCTTCCTATTTTTCATTAGATTTGAGGGGTATTATAAATACCTTTTCCTCATTATTTAGATCTATCTTTTATTCATCTTTCATTAGGTTTATCTTAGTTTTATTCTTCATTATTCTTAGTTTAATTCAAACACTTTAGATTAATTTAGAGGTGATCAAACCTATTTCGATTTCAATAAAAGTTCCTGCTTTCCGTCAATTGGTACTCTTCTCTACTCTTTATCTCTTTAATTACTTTGATTGCTTAGTTAATTTATTTAATCGTTCATGATGCAATTGATAGGGTTTCATATTAGTTTTATTATTGTTAATTCGATCATGTCTGAGTAGTCTCTTTCTAGGGTGTTAGATAGGAAAGCCATGTTTATACCATGATTGTGATTTAGACTCTTATCGATTTCTAGGGTTTGATTAGGGTGATTGTGATGTGATTTGTTCTTTATTGAGTAATTAACGTTATTGCGCAGTTTCGTTGGTTGCTTATGGTTAATAGTTGTTTGCACAGATCCGTCTTACGACTAGAGGCCTAGGACACGTCAGTAGTTCTGATTACGTTAGTGAACATGCGGCGTATGTTGAACTATGAGCGTTGAGTCTTAACCATAACTCAACATAGGCTCTAATCCCCCGACTCTTGACTTAGGTTTTGATAGTAGTTGACCCTATTTGATTGGTATAAGCATGGTGGACCGACCTAATACCCTAGACTTTTATTCCATAGTTTAATCCTCGATTTATTCCGTCTTCTGTAGTCTATTCTTTAGTTTAATTAATTCCTTCCTGATTTCATCTGGAGTAGCTGAATTGGTTGAATATTGATTTAGAAACTCTGTCTCCCTGTGGATTCGACCCTGCTTCCACTGACTACCTAGTTAGAGGTCCGTAGGTTTATTTTTGATTAGGTGACACGACTAAAACCTATCAAATTTTGGCGCCGTTGACGGGGAGATGGCTAGTTCTCTAAGTTTTTATTTAATTATTTGGTCTACTTCTCTGTACCTCATTGGAACTTCATTGTTTCAATCGAGGTACGTTTTACTGCTGCTTTTGTATCTTTTGTATGCCCAGGTCCCAAAGAAACGGTTCCCCAATTCCAGCGGACCCCGATCTTACTAGGACAATCAGGCGGATCCGAAAGATAAAGCAGAAAGAAAAGCAGTCTGTTCAGCTGAACACCTCTGGAACAGACATCTTGAATTCAGTTATGTCAAAATCACTGAAGTCATATGGGGTGCCCAACCCGGATGGTCTCTCCACTGGACCTACTATGCCCACCATTGCCGCAGCAAATTTCGAAATCAAGCCCGGACATCTTGATTTTCCTGTTTTTATTTTGATGTGATAGGGTCCGCTGGGCAGGCCGTCCCTACGCCTGTTCAGACTAACCAGGAGGTGTTTGAGCCTCTCCAGCATGAGAGGGTGGAGCAGCAGAGCTCAGCTTTCGTCCCACTGGTGGAGACTGTCATGTCTCCCCCTGTTCAGAAGTCTACTCCTCCTGTCCAGAGGCCTACTCCTCCTGGTAGGAAGGCCGCTCCTCCTCCTCCCAGAGGCTTCAAGCAGGACCTTGCCCCTACTCCTGAGGATCTGGCGCGTGTGGTTAGTGTTTCCTTTTCCTTTCTTTTGTCTTGCAGAGCCAATTCGTTCTGTGCCTTACTTTGCTGACGACATTGTTACCTTTTGTTTTCTTCAGCAGCAATTGAGGGCTAAGAAGGTGCAGTCTGCTGCGGCTCTTCTGATCTCTGCTCCAACTGCGGGCCAACTTAAACCCCCTGCAGAGGGTGCTCAGCAGACTATGGCTGAGCATGAGGTCTCTTCTCATTCCCAGAAGAGGTCAGCAGAGAGGCAGAGTGAAGAAGGAGCTCCGCCTCAGAAGAAGACTCGTCTCCCTACTGACTCCCCTCGGATCATTGTTGTTGAGGACGACGTCGTCACCAAAGGTGTGTACCCCTTACCTGGTATTAGCTCTGGCCTTTTCCCTTCTGTGGAACTGACTGGACTTTCTTTTGGCTCAGGTTCTCTGCAGAGGGAATCGGCGGATGACCAGCATGAGGCTCAGGGGCAGGAGCAGATGTCCGTGGCTTTCCCTGATCCCAGTGAGTGGTTGAAGCTTCTGGCAAGTCGCTTCTCACCGGACTATGCTGTTCAAGATGTCTCTTTGGTGAGTTGTCTGTCCTTTTTATAGTCATCTGTTTCTGACATTAAGATTTCTTTCTGATCTGCTTTTTCATTGATTACAGGATGCGCGGGCCGGCGCCTTCATTGGGGAGTTCTGCCATGCTGTAGGGCTGGGTAGACATGAGGCAAATCTCTCTGAACTGCAGCAGCTTAAGGCTCAGGTAGCACAGCAGAGAGCAGAATATGCCAAGCTGAAGGCTCAGAACTCTCTGATTGTGTCCACCTGCCGCGAAACTGAGGAGGAGAGGGATGCTCTGATTGTGGAGCGCGACACTTTGCGGACCTTCAACCAACGCATGGAGGGTCAGGCGGCGCAAGCAGAGGCTATCGCGGCTGAGCACTCCCGGCTCTCTTCCCAGCTTAGTGAGGCGTTGTCTCGCGCTTCAATGGTGGAGACTAAGCTGAAGACCTCCGAGGCCCGGGTGCAGGCCGCGTTGAAGGAGCAGGAGCAGCTCAGGCGTCAGCTCTCTGCTGTACAAGCTGAACATGAGGGCTGCTCTGCTAAGTTGGCTCTGCTAGCCAAGGAGGCTGAGGAAGCTCTGAAACAGAGGGAGGACGAACTAGGGGTGGAGTTCTCCAAGTTGCTTTCTGAGAGGGAGGCTCAGCAGGCTAAGGAGGCTGAGGCAGCCCTGAAGCAGAAAGAGGCCCAGCTGCTTGTTGAGGAGGCAGCCCGGGCTGCGCAGATGGAGGAGGCGTTCGGGAATAAGTACTGGGAGGATTTCAAAGTTGCGGTCCGCAGGGTCCTCTGGCATCTGCAACCCTCTTCAACTGGGATGCCTTTGAGGATGCCTATGCCAGTCAGGTGCACATGCGACCTCCGGCAACCCAGGAGCTCAGAGACTTGGAGTTTCTTTACTCTATGCCTTCAGAGGGAGAGTCTTCAGAGCAGCAAGCTGATGGGAGCTCCGCGAAGGATGGCAGCTCTGTTCCTAAGCAATAGGAACTCGGGCGGCTATCTCACGCTTCGCCTCAGTCTTCTTGTGACTCCTGTCTGAGCTGCTGAGGTAGATGAGCTAGGAGCCTGTGCTGAACTGATTGCAGTCCTCCGTTTTTGCCCTCCGATGATATCCTAATTGACTTTTCTTGTAATATTTGTAATTAAATAGTCAAACATTTCCTTTTCATCTGTATTTGCTCCCTTCTTTTGGTTAGGTAGCCGCCGTTGTTGTAGTATTCTGTAGCACTCTGATTTGGCTTATAGCTAGATCTTTTATGTAAGATTCAAGTATTTTCCGGTAATGCGAGTTGTGTTCTTCTGTTGACTTTTGTGCTTTTTATTTGATGCATGCCAAGTTTTGTTATTTCCGCTAAGTGCTTGCGTTCTGCTCTGATGCTGAGTCTGCCGTGCTATCAAGCAATATATCTGAGTGTTTTCGTTTACTTGGCTTGGTGGCCAGTGAGATTTGCTCAGAGCTGGGACTTTAGGGGCCCTTTACTCTTCTGCTCTGCCTTATGCGTGACAAAGATTCAACAATAGCAGAGCAAAGGAGGTATTTTGACGCCCTAAGTCATGATGATTCTGGGATTTTTGGGGCTCGCCCTTTAGCTCCTTCTGCCATCTTTTTCGTGTCAGGGTACGTTTTGGTTCTTAGGAACTCTGGCGTCCCCATTAACCTTAGGTGTCTATGACTTATCCTTGCTGCTTTTTGGGCCTTCGGCCCTGCAGGTTTAGAGGTAGAGGTCTATGACATCGGTAAGTCGAGCCGGCATCCGATCACTCTGCGGGCCTCAGGGTCTCTGGACAGAGTTAACCTTTTGGCCGACTCCCTTTCTTCATTATATAGTTTACTTTTGTGTCTGAAGAGCCTCTTCAGCCTTCAGTCTGACTCAGACCCTGTTTTCTTTTGCCAGACTGTGGTATTTTTTATTTAGTCTGCTAAGGGTCTATCTGATTCTGACATTTTGTTTTTCATAAAGAATTGATAAGGGGATGGGGGTTTAATGCGAAATGGAGAGTGGTGGATAAAGGGTGGCTCAAAGGCCTTTCATTCATGGGAGTTTTTTTGATACAATCTCGGTTACACCAAGTATTTTTTCAGTATTCGGGCGTTCCAGTTGCTTTTCAGTTCGCTTGCATCCATTCTTTTCAGTCTGTAGGTTCCAGGGTATAGCTCTTCACTAACCTGGTAGGGCCCCTCCCACTTAGCCGACAACTTTCCGTGTATTTTGTGTTTCTGCACAGCTGCTGCATTTCTGAGTACCAGATCCCCTACCTCCAAAGGCCTAGCCCTCACTTTCCGGTTATAGAATCTACTAACTCTGACTTTGTAGGCTTCCATTCTGAACCTAGCTTCGTTTCTGTACTCATCCAGCAAATCTAGATTTGTTCTCAGGGCTTCGTCGTTCAGACCTGGCTCAAATAGGCTGATCCTCAGACTCTCGGACCCGATCTCAACAGGCATGACTGCTTTAGAACCATATACCAGGTGGAAGGGGGTCTGCCCAGTTGACTCTTTGACTGTGGTTCTGATTGACCACAGAGTGTTAGGCAGCTCCTCTAGCCACTTACTTTTTTGCTCCTCCAGCTTCTTTTGCAGACCTATCAGGATCTGCTTGTTAGCGGCTTCGGCCTGACCATTGCACTGAGGGTTGCAGACAGAAGATAGGGCATATTTGACCCCAAACTGCTCCAACCACCCTTACAGGGGCATGTTGTCAAACTGTCTCCCGTGGTCGAAGACGAAAGCCTTCGGAATCCCGTATCTGGTGATGATGCTCTGCCACAAGAACTTTCTGACGGCTGCTTCTGTGATGGTGGATAGGGCTTCTGCCTCTATCCACTTAGTGAAGTAGTCTACCCCCACAATTAACCATCTCTTCTGATATTGGATCGTTGTGAAGGGTCCCAGAATGTCTAGCCCCCATTGGGCGAATGGGATAGGGTTGTAGATTGGCATGAGGTCGTTTGCGGGCAGCTTGATGTTCGGCGCAAACCTCTGGCAGCTGTCGCATTTTTTCACCAGAGCCTCAGAGTCAGCTTTCATTGTGGGCCAATAATAACCGGCTCTGAGAGCCTTATGGGCCAGAGCTCTTGGTCCGATATGGTGTCCGCATAGTCCCTCATGAATCTCTCTCAATATGTAGTCTGCATCTCTCTGCCCTACGCATTTGAGTAGGGGCAGAGAGAAAGACTTCCTGTATAGCTCGTCTCCGACCAGGCAGTATCTGCATTTGAGCTTTCTTGCTTTCATCTTCCCTTCTGGTAATTTGCCAGTCTGCTTATACTCAGCGATCTCCTTGATCCACTCTGGCATGTCTTTCAGCTCCAAAACTCGCTCTGCATCCTCGCAGATTGCACTGGTGGGTCTGACTTCCACCAGAACAGACCTATTCAGCTCCTGCAGACTGCTGCTTCCCAATTTGGACAGAGCATCTGCTTGTGCGTTCTGTGCTCTAGGCACTTGTTCAATTCTAAAAGTTTCAAAATTTGAAATCAGAGACCTCATCCTGGCTAGGTAGCTCTGCATCGTCGGCTCCTTGGCCTCATACTCCCCCTTGACTTGGTTGGTTACCAACTGAGAGTCAATTTTGAGGTGGACGTGCTTGGCTTCCAGGGTCTGGCAGAGCTGCAATCCAGCGATGGCCGCTTCGTACTCTGATTCATTATTGGTTGCCGAAAACATGAACTTCAAGGCGTATTCAATGATTTTCCCTTCTGGGGTTCTGATGACCACGCCTGCCCCAGAGCAGTTGATGGTTCCAGACCCATCTGTAAAGACTTCCCAGGCTCTGGGCTCTCCTACTGCTTCCTGATAGGCACACTCTGCTAGATAAATCAGCTAGATCTTGTGCTTTTATGGCGGTTCGTGGGGCGAATTTGATACCGAACCCTGTCAGCTCCAGGGCCCAGTTCATGATTCTCCCCAATTTGTCTACCTTCTCCATTGCCTTTTCTAGAGGCATATTTGTCAGCACAGTGACGGGATGTGCGTCGAAATATGGCCTCAGCTTTCTGGTGGCCAGCACTACAGCGTAGGCTGCCTTATCTATCAATGGGTAGCGTGTTTCTGCACCCGTGAGGGTGTGGCTCACAAAATATACCGGCTGCTGCTTCTTGTTCTCTTCCTTTAGCAGGACTGCACTCACAGTTGCAGCAGTAACGGCAATGTATAGGAAGAGAGCTTCCCCTGTCTTGGGTCTGGCCAGTGTTGGCAGACTAGAGAGGTGTGACTTCAACTTCTGGAATGCCTCCTTCTGCTCTGCTTCCCACCTGAACTCTTTGTTCCCCTTCAATATTTTGAAGAATGGGAGAGCTTTCTCCGCAGACTAAGCTATGAATCTGGACAGGGCTGTCATTCTGCCTGTCAGCCTCTGGATGTCTCTGATGCTTTTAGGCTCTGGCAGATCCATAGCTGCTTTCACTTTGTCGGGATTCGCGTCGATCCCCCTTTCACTGACCAGATAGCCCAGAAATTTCCCTGACCGTACTCCGAACACGCATTTCTTAGGATTCAGTTTCATGCTGTGTTTGCGGAGGTTGGCGAAGGTCTCCTTGAGGTCTGCTATATGGTCAGTCTCAGTTTTGCTCTTGGTGATGACGTCATCCACGTACACCTCCAGATTCCTTCCCCTCTGACCTGCAAAGACCTGATCCATCAGCCTTTGATAGGTGGCGCCTGCGTTCTTCAGCCCGAAGGGGATCATGACATAGCAAAATACCCCGATGGGGGTGATGAATGCCGTCTTCTCTTTGTCTGCAGGGTCCATGAAGATCTGATGGTATCCACTGAACGCGTCCATGAAGCTAAGCAGAGCGTGCCCACTGGTAGAGTCTACCAGCTGGTCGATTCTTGGCAAGGGATAGCAGTCCTTGGGGCAGGCTTTATTGAGGTCTGTGAAGTCAACACACATCCTCCAGCTCCCGTTTGCCTTCTTAACCATTACCACATTGGCCAGCCATTCTGGATACTTGCAGGGCTCTATGAACCCTGCCTCAAGCAGCTTCTGAACTTCTTCCTCGATGGCTTTATTTTTCTCTGCAGAGTAGTTCCTCCTCTTCTGCTTCACAGGTCTGTATCCTACAGCGGTTTTTAACTTGTGGTTGATGGTGGCGGGGTCCACCCCCGGCATCTCAGCTGCTGAGAAAGCGAATACATCTGCATTCTCCTTCAGCAGACTGATTAGGTTGACTCTGGTTTCAGGATCCAGGTCTTTGCCTATTCTGACTGCCCTGCCTTCTTCCGGTCCCAAGAGTACCTGTTCGGTCTCTTCCCCCGGTTCAGGCTTATTTGCTTCCCTGCTCTGCTTCTGGTCGAGCATCGGCCTCACTGATAGTAGCACACTCTTCCTCTCTTTGCTTGGCCTCTTCGGCCCTTCCTTCCTTTCTTTCCTTCCCGGCTTCTTCAGCCTGGTCCTTTTTGGCTTCTTCAGCCTCTTTCTTCTTTCCTTCTTTCTTTTCCTTTCTCCTCTTTCTCCTGGACCCAGAGTGGTCAGGAGGAGGAGGTCTTTTATCCTTTTTTAGAGCGGTCAGAGTGCATGACCTAGCTGCTCTCTGGTCTCCCTTCAGTCTGCCCACCTCTCCTGTGCTGCTTAAGAAAAGCATGGTATGATGATGGGTTAACGGGATTCCCTGTACCGCTTCGATGAACCTCCTTCCCATCAGAGCGTTGTACGGTGACGAGAGGTCTACTACCAGAAACTCTTGTACTACCGTTCTCTTCACTCCGTTCTGCCCCTCTGTGGTCACTGTCAGATGTATTTTCCCCTCTGGGATGATGGAGTTCCCCGTAAATCCGACGATTGGAGTTCCTCCTTGCTTCAACATTGAACGATCTAGCTCCATTTTATCGAAGGTGTCCTCATAAAGGATATTCACGGCGCTCCCGCCATCTACCAGTATTCTTCGCACATCTACTCTGCTAATATCCAGAGTGACCACAAGAGGGTCAGAGTGCGGGAAACTGATGCCTTTGCAGTCTTCTGCCGTGAAGGTCATGTTTGGCAGGTCTGGGCTAAGCTCTGCCTGGTTGATGGAGTAGAGGTTGGGGTGGGTGAGCTGCCTCAGATGAGCCCTCTCTCCCCCCATCGAGCTAGAACTGCCAAATATGACGTATATCGTCTTCTTTTTCCCTTCCTTGATCTCTGCTCGCTTGTCCTGTAATGTCTTCCCTTCGCTCTGTTGCTCCTTCTCCTTGATCCCCTGATTTCAGGCGAGGTATTCTTTGAAGTAGCCTCGTCTGATCAGGCTTTCCTGATCGTTTTTCAGGCTTATGCAGTCTTCTGTATTGTGGCCTGGCGCATCATGGAAAGCGCAGAACTCTGCCATATTTGAGCCTAGGCTTCTCTTCTTGGTGGGTGGTGGTCTGTGCCACCTGTTGTCATCTCTGTTGGTCAGAAAGATCTCAGCCCTTGGTGCGCTGAGGTTGCTATAGTTGTTATATTTCTCCTGGGCCTTCAGCCGGTCCACTTCTCTCTCTACTTCTTTTTGTTTTTCTCTCCCTCTGCTCTGATGGGGCCTGGGGCCTCCAAAATTCAACCTGCCTCCCATGAACTGGTGCTCATTCTGCCTGGTATCCTGTCTGGCAGGTCTGCCTGTTTCTGCTCCGTGTGTCGATGCTTTGTTGAAGTCTTCGACGGCTATGTATTTTTCTGCCAGGGCCAGGGCCTCGCTGAGCTCCTTCATGGTGACCCATTTAAGGTCATCCCTGAATTTACTGGTGCGGGGTAGGGCATTCCTCAGAGCGTGCAGAGCGAGCTTCTGCTCCAGCTCTGGGATGTGCACCAGCTCTTTGTTGAACCTCCCTATGAAATCCCGCAAGCTTTCATTCTGAGTCTGCTTCAGCAATAGCAGCTCATGTGTGGATTTGTTCCTCCTGCTCCCGCTAACGAAATGCTCTTTGAATCTCTTCTTCAGTTCATCAAAGTTAGCAATCGTCCCCTGGGGAATAGTCCTGAACCAGGTCTGAGCTATCCCTGTCAGAGTGGCAGGGAAATATCTGCACCATGTGGCCTCATTGTAGTTTCCTAGCTCCATGTGGGTCTCAAAGGCTGCCACATGCTCCTTTGGGTCTCCCTCCCCTTCAAACTTGAGATTGGATGGGAGCCTCGCTTTCGACATTCTGGCCGCAATGATTTCAGGTGTGAAGGGGGACTTGGAAGGAGATCTAATCTCCTCTGCTGGTGATACCACAATGGGTCTGGAGTTGACTCTGTGGGTTATGAGTCCTCTGAGGTCTGTGGGGGCTCCATTATCGCCAGAGCCCTCCTCTGGTATTGTTCCTAATCTCAAGCTGACATGCCTTCTGACCGTTCCGCCACCAGGCGCAGACAGGGCCTCTTCAGCTCCTGAGTTGTGCCTTGTTCTGGGTCGCGGCTGGACATTCTGGGCCACGCCCCTTGGATTTCCTCTGTGAACAGATCTCCTGCTTGAGCCTGCGGTATACCCTGTGGGTGTCAGTTCCTCGAACATGCTGGGATGATCTTACTGCATTATTTCAGTATCCCACTCTGTTTCCTGCCAGCCCCTCTTGATGTACCCGGGTCCAGAGCGGCTCGATAGGCCATACTCCGACGTCGGGGTGGGTGTGACGTTTCTCATGTTGTACCCGCATAGGGGGTCTGCTGTGGCTGTCTCCTCTTCAGATGACAGCCGCAGGTGCCTTCGAACTGAATCGTGTGTTCTAGTTCTCCTTCTCTTTCGAGCAGGTTGGCTTCCAACAGTTTGCATAAACTGTTGGGCAGACTGCAGCACTTGAAAGGCTGCTTGAAGTTGCTCCGGTGTGGGCATGACCACTAAGCTGCTTGGCTGTGGGGTCTGCCTGGTTTCATGGCGGGGGGTGATAGTGTTATCCCTCCTGCCTGATCTGGTGGTAGTGGCACTACCCCTTCTTGTTGATCTCGTGCTTGTTTCTCTCAGTGGAGAGTTGCTTTCTCCTCCTGAACTGTCGGAACCGAGTGTTTCTGAGGTTGGAACCACCATTGCGAAGTTGTAGATTGGGCTTTTCTACTCTTCCCCTCTTTCTAGCGCCAAATTGTTTATGTCCAAGACAGCAACAATGTATGTGGTGGTGGGTAGTCGGTGGAATCGTGGCTTCCAAACGTCCTTCGTGGTGGTGGTTACCTGCAAAACAAGGAGAAACCCCGGGGGTGGTTCCGAGGATCGCCTCTCCGATGCCTAAGTCAGTCCAAGTTGAGCACAAGATCTCTAGTAGAGAGAAAACGAGTATCAAGTGCAAGTATTTTGTGAGTGTTTTATTGAACGTACCTTACCCATGCATGGGCATGGGTATTTATATGAGACATGGACTTGTAACTGACCTAGTAAAGTGAGTGGGCCTCTTTGGAAGTGGGCCAAGGTGGAACGAGGCCTTCATTAAACTCCAGCCTAGAGGTTATGTCCGGAGCGGTCTACCTGAGGAGGTCTGCTCTGCTTCAGGCGCTCTGACGTGGAGTGGTAGAACCAGTGGTCTGCTGCCAGCTGGAGGTCTGCTGGGCAGACCCCATACAGCATTTTAGACATTTTTTTAGTTTAGACAAGATTCATAGTGGCAGTGGCAATTGGTCTAGCACATTTATGAATCTAAGTGAGGGCAGATTTACTATTCAGTTAATACAGATTTATAAATCTTAGCTTATGGTATGAAATTATGGTAGTGGCCAAGGAAATCATAGTTAAGCATTTTTCTGAAAGCTTGAATCTGCTATATCAGATTCAATTATGTTAGCAGTTTTTTCGCGGTTCCGGGTCATGGGTACCCGTTGACTCGACCCGCAAGAATCGGGTACCCAGTGTCCGGGTACCCAGTGTCCGGGCCGGGCCACGGGCCTACCAAACAACTACCCGCTTATTCGGGTACCCGATTATGAACACCCCTACTAGCTAGATTGCCTCATGCAGGTGACATCATGTAGTATAATACTAATTTGATCATTGAGAAATCATAAGTCCTTCCATGCATTATAAAGCATTGAATACAATGTTTAAAAGGAAGAATTGGTAATAAATACCTAGTTTTTAACCTTTTTTCGAAATAAATAACTAGATTCTTTTTTATTATATAAAAATGTCACACTTGATCCATTTTTTTGATATCAATACCAACTAACGGATTAGCCCAAAAATTTAACGGAATTTGACTAATTTTAACAGAGATTCTATGTCTGAGGGTCCCACAACTTCAACAATATATAACTACCCTTAATTTCATTCATTTCTCCAACTACCATGTGCAATCTATTTGTTAAAGTTGGTCAATTTTCGTTAAGTTTTTGGGCTAATCCTTTAGCTGGTATTGATTTCAAAAAAAGGAGCAAGTGTGGTATTTACATATAATAAAAAAGAACCTAGGTATCTTATTTCAAAAAAGAGGTTAAATCTAGGTATTTATTGCCAATTTTTCCTGTTGAAAATGGTATTAAGTTAGGAATTTATGTCGAAATCACGGGCGAATCGATTTTATTAATGTTTAAAATTACTTATATTTTCTTTTTCTTACCTCCTTGTACTTATCATTTTCCAATAATCTGCCACTCAATAATCAACGTACTTTTCGTTTTTCATTTATTACTTAAAGTTCCTCCTATTTTTTGCTTTATTCTTAATTTGGAACACCTTTTCATTTCCAACCTGCATTATCTCATTTATAAGCTTTAGTTTTTTTTTGTTTTTTTAATGAAAAATATAAGCTCTAGTTTATTCTATACTATTTCACAACTATATCTTCTATCCTTTTTTTTCAGGAACTTCTCTATCCTATTTATAAAAGAAAAAAATCCGATCCACGGTTATTTTCACTCTCCTCCTTCCCTTGGTCATTTGGAGGAACGTCGTGACTTTGTTATAGAGTGTATTATCCTTTGTTTTTTTTCATTGTGTTATTTGACTTTTACGCTATTAAGTAGCTAAGTTTCTCTATTCGTTTGCATACAATAACTTAAACTATGAACTTTTTATAATTTTTGTTAGTGATTAATTAAATATATATATAATGATCATAGTTGTGCATTAGTAAGCAATAAATCCCATACAATAAAATAGAAAGAGAGTCTAACTTTCTTACAAGTTCAGAGTGAATTATTTTCTATTGGCCTAGCATGTAAGGAAATGGAAAAAAATTTGTTTAATTTGATACACTCAAGATTTTCAACTCAGGCCTTATTCAAATTTCAAAATTAAAATGCAGAAAATATAAGTTTTAATCAGCGAAAAAATGAGTATGAACCAGTAAGCATTGGTAAACTGCATAGGAGAAAAACAATAGAGTAAATTTTTTTGTAACTTAAATCGGTATAAGTGATTTCATTTTGGGAAAAAATATGTTTCAATAAGTAGATTTCAATTAGTTAAATAATTTGAGTTACAAGAAAAATTAGGTAAAGTGAATAGAACTAAATAACAGAAAAAATGCCTTTTAAGCTTATATTGACCCATCATAATTCCGTGAGTTAGAAGATATTAAAAATATAAATGAAGGCAAATGTGAGTCCTTTTTGTTAAGAGATGAAGAAAGTAATTTTCTAACACTTTGGCTTTCATTAATTATAATATAATTAATGTAACAGAAGTTAAGAGGAATTACTTTCTAGATAGAAGTGGGAACATATAGTATGTACGCTAACAAGGCTATTTATATTTTATGTACCATGCACTTCCCTAATATTTACTACTTCTAATGTCGTGTCCATTTTTAATATGAGTATATGACAATACATTGAGGATGGAGTCATCGAGGAAGCATAATGACAATAGTAATTAGTCATAAAATAGGATCACCTAACTATTAGGACATCGTAAATTTTACTTTTCTAATTTAAAACAAAAATATTAGATTAGTTGAGGAATGTTCAAAAAAGTCTAACAAGGTTAAAAGAAGTAGATCAATTTCACTCTGGGATCAACAGTACTAGCAATCTATATATTGAAGTCCTCAATCATTATTACTCTTTTTTCCAATACTCCCCTTCCCCAATCTCAACAAATTTTAGAGTTGTGCTATGTAATCTATCATTAATGAATTTATAAACGACATTTTTTGTGTATATTAGTTATTGAAGTTATATGGTTGATCTGTTACAATTTTACAATGCGTAAACCGTACAACTTTATATATTACCTCTGTAACATAAAACTGCAACGATTTGACGTAAAGTGTGAGTAGAAAATGTCTAATCGGTAATGTGAACGACTTTTTTGGAAGGTAATGTGAAGGATTCCGATCAGAGCTCAACTAGCACAGTTTCTTAATCTGATATTTGCGGGTCCGACATTTAGGAATGGGCGAAATGGTAAGGGAATCCCTACCCTCAAATGCCTCTAGTGAGATTTGATCTCATAACCTTAAAGTAATAAGGTCAAATCTTAACCTATAGGCCAAACCTTGCTTGGTGTAAAACTTTATATACTTAAAAACACACTTTAGACATCCTTTTAAAGTTTCATTTACCACATGGATTTTTCTTTTAAGAAAACAAGATAAGAGACAATGTTGAAGAGCATTACAACTTTGAATTTTATAATTAAAGTACTAATTTAGCCACCACCTTTTGTTTTCAAAGAAGCTTGCTCAATATTTAAATAGAATAATCAATGAAGTATCTAGTGAGAACAGTGCTTGCTTTTTCTTAGTAAATTATAAGTTTTTGGAGGGATCACCACGTGGACCTAATCACCTTTATCTTTGAAAAAAGAATATCATCCTTTTACCTTTTTCAATCTCCATAGCTTCAGTAACATAGGTTAATATGTTTAAGGAAAAATTGGTCATAATTACCAAATAAGTTCCACTTTTTTAAAATAACTACCACTTAATTTTTTTTTTAAATTTAACCACCTATTAAGTGTAAAATATTTTTAAATCAATACCAACTAACGGTTTGAGTTAACGGTCTAATAACTCAGTTATCTTTTCCCTCCTATTTAACTTATAACTGAAATGACATAAATAACTCTGCCATTAAAACCTTCCAACATCACTCTTTCACAAACCTACTGCACGCATCACCTTCCACCTTCATTTTCCCAAAAATCCAATGAAGCCATGAATTAGGTAGCAGCCATTTCATGAATCCCTTCATTCTTCCCAAAATCCAATGACATCATCTTCCACCTTCATGAATTCCCAAAATTTGAACATCCATTTTCCCAAATAAAACAACAAACAAGGCTTTAAAAGATGATGAGCATGGAATATCATAAAAACAGCCACTGCATAATTCCATAACATTTTTGTTGTCATGTCAGAGTTAGATTAGACAAAGATCCTATTACTAAACCAACTCTAAATTAAGTAATATCTCATTAGAAGGAAAAAGAGGACATAAATCCTATTACATCCCAATCATCCAAACAAACATTAAACAAGCTAACCATCTATTTCATCTAGCCTCTTCTCTTTTTTCTTTGGCTTCACCGGAATCTTTTTCCTTGACGAAGATGCCATTGCAAGGGTGGTCTGAGATGCTTGAGATGGTATTGGAGCAGTAGGTGTTGCTGTTTGGCTTGAAGAAGCTCCCTGTGAGCCAAGGGAAACCTGAATAATATATAGCGAATGCGATTAGTAAGGGGGTGAAACATACATAACACAAAACACCACAAGAAACAAAACCCGAAATATATACCGGAATAGCCATGTTCCTTGCTTGTCTTTTGGCTTTTTGATTGAGAACCCATGGATTGGTGGATACAGGTCTGCCCCCTTATCAACAGGCTTCTGTTTTGTTTGATTCTTGCAGCGGGCAGTGTTGTGTCCTGGTTCACCACAATTAGAGCAGCAGTTTTGTTTCCTTGGCCTCTTGACAAACGTGACCTCACCATCCTCCCCCGCCTCTTTTTTTTTTTTTTAGAAGGCCTTCCAGGCATCTTTCTCAATTGAATGTGAAGATAGTAATAATCATAATGATTTTCAATTGAATGTTGTCTTAGTGCCTTCCTCAATGTAGCTATATCTTCAAACTTGAGCCCAAGTTTCAGATTTATTTTCTTAGAGAAATCTAACTTGGAATTGAATGTGGAATAAGGGTCAATTTCCTCATCAGAGCCCTGTAGACTTCTCAGTTCATCCGAATCATAATCCTCTTCAACAACTTTGTCAAATTCAGTTCTGTTCCCCTGCTCATTTGCTTCATTTTCAGGCACAATTCTCTTACCGCAACCCACAGTAGCAGCTACAAGCTTTGATATCTGTTGTGATGTGTCTGCTGTTATCTCATCACCAAAGCAACACGCTCCCTATCCTCCTCCCCAACTTCGAATTCTATGTCTGTATCTTCTAATTCAGTTTCAAATTCTGTGCTCCACTCTCCCTCAACATCCCACTCTTCATCAGTTTCTTCTTCAACAACAGAATTTTGTTTCACTCTTTTCTTAACAACTATTTTCACTCTATTTCTATCACTTTTATCAACTAATGGAGACTTCCTTTTCCTTGCAATATGTTTCACCCTACTGTTAGAGTGTTCTAGGGGTTGTTCATGTGCATTCTTTGTTGGTTTATGAGGAAGGTGTGTTGCTGGTTGTTCAGGTTTGGGAGTTGTTGGGGTTCTGTTAATTTGTGCTAGATAGTTAGGTTTTTCAAATGTTACCTTCTCTTTCACATAATCAAATTTGGCCCCAACATATATATCAGCATTAACTGAATTTGGTTTCCTACATATCAATGTGAATTAATCAAGGTGAGGTGCATCTTAGCCAACTGATAGGTGTTCGACAAAATGCAGTTCAACAGATCACATTAAAACATAAAAATCCTCAAGTATTGTGATGTGAATCATACAACAAATAAAATTACAAGCTCAAAAACACTTCTAATGCCGATTTTTTTTTCTTGAAGCTTTCAAACAACAACATTTTGTTTCTAATTTAGGGTGTAAATACAATAGATTCTTAATGGAATGTTAAGCTAATACAACACTGAAATTGTTAAATAATAGTCAATGCAATACTAAAATTACCTCTTGGATACGCTTTTAGGAAGCAAAGGGGTTACCATTGGAGCCTTCCCTTTCTCCATTGTCGTTTTAGGATGCAGTACAATTACTCCTTTTTTGCCCCAATTCCTTCAAGTTACCAGGAGAGAGAAATGGTTGGTTTAATTGACAAAATTAGAGTTTTGATTAATCACCTAATTCATGGCCTTCAATGGAGTTTTGGAAAAATGAAGGTGAAGGTGATGCGTGCAGTGGGTTTTTGTTTCAGAAACTTTTGTGAAAGAGTGATGTTGGAAGGTTTTAATGGAAAGGTTATTTATGTCATTTAAGTTATAAGTTGAATGGGAGGGAAAAGATAACTGAGTTATTGGACCGTTAACACAAACCGTTAGTTGGTAGTGATTTAAAAATATTTTACACTTAATAGGTGGTAAAATTTTAATTTTTTTTAAGTGGTAGTTATTTTAAAAAAGTGGTACTTATTTGGTGGTTATGACCAATTTTTCCTATGTTTAACGGTTAAACGTTTGATTTCAGATCACACATCTAATATAGTTACTGTTAGAGTATATGAAAATAGTATTAAATGCATGTGATTGCATGCGAAAAATATATTAAATGGAAAGTAACTTTAGGAAAATTTAATAATTTTAAGATGTTTTTTTCACAATGAAAAAGTTAGTTATAGAGAGAGATTTGATCAATTTTATTAGGAATCAAAAAAAGAATAATATTCCTTTCAAAAAAAATTAATATTGATTTTTGGTGTCCCCTAACTCTTCCCTAATGAAATAGAGATATAAACGTATTTTCATTATTTATATTTATTGTATAATATCTTTTAGTTATTGTATATATCTTTCGGTTACAAAAATAGAAATTTTTTCCCCACAAAATGTTCCAAATGGTTAATTGTTATTCTATTTTTGAAAAAGATATTACATATTGCTGCATACGTGCAAAGTGGGAATTATTCTAGAGGGGAGCATGATTGAGGGAAAAAATTCACAAAAATAAGGAAAAATTGCCTAGAATAATGCAACCTTTGGGCGATTCGCAAATAATAATGCAACCTTTCGATTATTCTGGAATAATGCAACCTTTATACCCCATTTACTTTAAACAGGACAAAACCGGCTAAAATCAATTCTAACCTGAAGAATAGGTTTAATGGACACGTGTCGACTTATAATTGGTTCTAATAATTGATTTATAAAATAATTTAAAAATAAAACAAAAAAACAAAAAAAATTCCCACCCCCACCCCTAACCCCCCACCCAGAT
Source organism: Patellifolia procumbens (assembly GCA_947645195.1). Classification (NCBI taxonomy): domain Eukaryota; kingdom Viridiplantae; phylum Streptophyta; class Magnoliopsida; order Caryophyllales; family Amaranthaceae; genus Patellifolia; species Patellifolia procumbens. The sequence continues at coordinate 196,146 of CANSGD010001174.1, forward strand.
CCAAACACCCCCACCCCCTCCCCTAAACCCTACCCCACCCAAATTCCGGCACCACCCACCCACCCAGATTCCGGCACCACCCACCCACCCAGATTCCGGCACCCCCACCCCCTCCCCTAACCCCGTCCAGATTCCGACACCCCACCCCCTCTCCTAATCTAACCCAGATTCCGACACCCCACCCCCCTAACCCACCCAGAATCCCGACAACCCCCAGCCAATGCCACAGCCTCACCCACCCACATCCACGCCGAAAACCACCACTAGCCCCCGGCAGCAGTCGAAAACCACCCACATCCACGCCGGCGACGCTCGTCTGAGAATCGAGAAGGAGAGAAGAGGGAAGCGAAGGCGGGGGTAGGGGTCGCGTACGGTGGTTGCGCAGCCACGAGGAGGAGGAAGTGAAGGGTGGTGAAGGAGGAGAGGAGGGGTTTGGGGTGAAGGGGACGAGTCGAGAGGGAAAAATGGTTGGTGGAGGGTGCGGCGAGTGGTGGTGGAGGTTGGGGGGTAGGGTGGGGAGCTGGGCGCTTTTTATTTGGGGTGGGGGAGGTTGGGGTGGTTGGGGATGGGGAGGGTGGGGCTGGGGTGGGGGATTTTCGTGGGGAGGGGTGGGGCTGGGGTGGGGAGTGGGGAGGGTGGGGCTGGGGTGGGGGGGGTTATTTTTTTAAGTTTTAAATAAAAAATTACCAATGCTGCAGGTTACCGGTCATTTGTCCTGTTTAAAATAAATGGGGTATAAAGGTTGTATTATTCCAGAATAATCGAAAGGCTGCATTATTATTTGCGAATCGCCCAAATGTTGCATTATTCTAGGTAATTTTTCCCAAAAATAATCCATATAGACTCATATTTATAAATTTAAATATTTAATAGGATTTTTTTTTTGTCAGAAACATGTTAGAAATAATAATGGGGCTTAATATGTGTATAAAGAAAATATGGAATTATCGTGTAAATAAGTCAATATTATAATGGTTTATCCTAAAATAATCAATACTTCATGTAGATACATGGTAACATCTCTATTTTGATGAGGGGCCGAATCAGAAATATTACACTAAAGTTAATTAATTATCTAGCGCCTATGACCCCTAATTAATGCATGTTTGTAAGAAAATGTTCATTAATTGAATTAAGGTTAATTTAAGTATGGGAGGTAAGCTACACAAACTCTTTGAATTAGAGGTGTTAAAAACTGATACGACCCGCCAACTCGACACGAAATCGACCCGTTATTAGCGGGTTTGGGTCGAAGGTGTTGACTCGTTTAAGTACACGGGTTGACACGACAGGACACGCTTAATAAACGGGTCGGGTCAGGGTTGGAGGGGTTCATCCCGTTTAACTAAGAGGGTTGACACGACATAACACAAATTACTCATTTTTCAGTTTTTGTATGTAAAAACAATATGACACGCCAACACGACCCGAACTCAACACGGAATAAACGGATTTGGGTCAAAGCTCTTTGACACGTTTAACGGGTTGACAACACGACACATTTATTAAACGGGTCGGGTTAGGGTTGAGGGGGTTTAACCCGTTTATGTAAGTGGGTGACATGAATATGACACGACACGACACGTTTACCGGGCCTACTTTGAATCCTCTTTTACGGTTACAATGTGAGGATAATCAATTGAGTGTGACCTCTCAATTTTTTAGCTTCTATAAATCTCATATTTGGAGATGCAAAGGAGTATTTAACGCACACCAAAATTCTGAAAATGTTGCATTTGGTAAGAGTAGCCAAAAATTGGATTTTAGGAGTATAGAGTGGTATTTCTCGTGACTTTAATGGAAATTAAAATCAAGTTTTCTGCACATTCTTATACAAGATAATTCATGGGGTTACATGGGTCAATATAATTTTATGATTAGCAACCTCTTTCAGTTGGTATCGGATCCGACCATGTTAGATCCATGAATTTTGGTTGAGTTTCTATAGGAAAATTTGTTGGAATTTTTTTTTAGTTTTTTTTTCCTGACCTTGTTTAGTTGTATTCATTTCCGCAGACTAATACTTGGACTCACTTTAATGCTATACCTCTATGTCAATCTTGGTATTTTTCCTGAATGAGAATGATAATTTTGTGTTAATTTGGAGTTTTTTCTTAGTGTTCTGGTGTTCTTCTGGTTCAAAAATCTCCAATGGCACACATTTTTAAAAATTAGAAGATTGAGGAGCAAAGGGTATTTTTGAAAAGGCAAAGTTTTTTTTTTCTATGCAACATACATGTGACTATTATTTACCTAACATGTAACAGATATAAGGAGGTAAAAGTGGAGAAAATTATTAGTGTTAAAAGTCAATATGGTACAACGTTAACTAAAATAAGGAAAAATAGTATAAGAATAAATATAGTTATGTTGGATCATATTAATAAATTTGTTTCAACGTGTACATTAAGATATTAACTTCTATAGTTTCTATCTTGCAAAAGCTAACAGGAGCCCCTCCCCGAGGCATTAGATAATAAGAAGAATATTTTATCATTTTTAATGAAAAATGATATATGTAGCCTTAGAGAAGTTATATAGGAAGATTTAAATAGCATTCAATCATCAATAGCACCGATGGATACATTTTTTTGACATTAATTTCCAACTTAACATATATTATTACTATCTGGAAGCGCCCATTACCGAAATTATTATGTAAGAGATATTGATAGTTAAAATAGCATGTTGCAACCGTGAAACAAAAGTGAAGTTTAAATAAAGATGAAGGAAATATCAAAAAGTGAAACTAAAAGAGAAGTTTAAGTAAGGATGAAGGATGTTAAGAATTGAAGAGTGTTTAGGAGTAAACGACTTGTTATTGATGATTAGGGCATAACTCTATATAGTACAATGACTTGGAAAACAATCTAACCCTAGAATATTAATCAATATATTTTCCTAATAACATAAGATAATATGTTATTCTAAAACTCTATCATGATACTTTCCTTATCTCTAATAACCCCCCTTAATCGTAGGGTAGTAATACAAACTCTATGATCGGAAGAAAAATGAAAAGAAAAACAATAACTACTAGATCAATATGACGTAATCAATTAACGTCAACAATAAGCACCCTTAAGGATGAGGGACAACCAATAAACACCATTTTTGCATTAGGGACAACCAAGAAATACCCTTTTGGATTATGGACAACCAATCAACCTGCACGACCCAATTCATCACTTAGGTCATCAACAACGATGCACAACCGCACCAACACGATGTTCAATGACACCAACACAATAACTTGAATGGGGCCATCATAACCCATTATAATAAAGATGCATAACCGCACCAACCCAACAAGGATTTTGTAGAAACGATGCATAACGACATCAATCGAACACATCAATTTTGCACTCACCAACATCAGCATATAAGCAAGCAAGATCACATCTTGGTCATACACGGTCTGCTAAACGAGTACATCACATTTGAACAATAAGATCCGGCATCCAGCAAGTCGGAAAAACACGAACAATTTCACGAACCACTTCGTGAAATTAATATCCAAAAACGAGGGAAACAAAACTTATGAAGCATTAGAAACAAATAGCAAATTGAGACTACCCACAACAACAATAATATCCCAACAAATCTCAATTCTTGACAATCAAATACGTTGACCAAGATTTCCAAGAAAACTCAATCCTTGAATTCATTGAATTTCATTGAATTACCATAAGCAGTCAAAGAAAAGAGAAGGTCACACAAACAAACCCACCAATACTTTTTATGAAATTAGGGCGGAAATAACACTAAGATCCTCCAATTCAGCGTCGATAGAACAAACCAACCAAACCGGAAGCACATCAGCCTGATAAATTGCTCCAAGCACACGCAGCGGAATAATAACAAAAAAACGGGATCAAGATTAGTCTTGAACTCTTGATCAACAACTACACGCACGTGAATTGGAAAAAAATCTCAGATTCCACAAAAACAATCCAATCGGTGGGTAAGAAAGTTAATTAGCCACCGGTAGGAAAACAAAAACTATAAGACTTCCTCAAGAATCGAATCTGATACCATGTTAAGAATTGGTAAACGACTTGTTATTGATGATTAGGGCATAAACCTGTATAGTATAATGACTTGGAAAACAATCTAACCCTAGAATATTAATCAATATATTTTCCTAATAACATAAGTTAATATGCTATTCTAAAACTCTATCATAATACTTTCCTTATCTCTAATAAAGGAACTAGGGGAGATGGGTTTTAAACGTACTCCTTCACGAGTTTGACTTGGCAATGATAGCAAAACAAGGGTGGAGATTCGTTACGGTTCCAAGTTCGTTGGTGGCAAGGATTTTAGAGCCAAATACCACCGTAGGACGTCAATTTGGAAAGCAAAGGCAGGAGGTGTAGCTAGCTTTGTGTAGGAAGGAATTTTGAGAGTAAGGGAGGTCTTGGAAGAGGGGTGTCGGTGGTGTATTTGTAATGGGGAGAATGTGAGTGTGTGTGTGGGTGGGTGGTGGGGGGGGGGGGGGGGGATGCTTGGCTACCAAGACGAAATTTGGCTAGAGTTCAATCCCCTTTGGTGGATGAATTTAGAGACTTAAGAGTGGGTGATTTAATTTGGGAAGTAGGATGGCAACGAATTTGGTGTAATAATTTAGTTGAGCAGCTTTTCACTCAAGAGGAAGAGGAAAGAGAGATAATCTTGTCTATTCCCATAGGTGAGAGAGATGAAGATCATATGCTTATTTGGGGTCATTCAACGAATGGTTGTACACGGTCCAGGGTAAGTATTGGGTCGTTATCGAAGCAAGCTAAGGGAGGAGGAATGGAGTGGTGATTTTCGTGATGACGAGAAAAGGGGGGAAATATGGAAGTTGGATGTCCCCGAAATAGTGCGATTTTGTGTCGGGGGTTATTCTGAATAAGATGACGGTTGATAAAGAATATATTTAATTGATACTTCCTCATTTTTTGCATTTCATTCTTAATATATTTTACACGTTTTTGGCATTGCCTGTATGCTTGTAATGTGTGAAACTCTTATGATATATTGTGTTAAATCAAGGTCTGGTAGATGTTGTGACGCTTTCGCGACTGGGTGTGGCAGGTGATAGCGTCATATGAGAACCACAAGGCAGCGGTACTGATTAGCAAAACTTGGCGATTGTGGGGTGGCGAGGAATGATAGGTTGTGTAACGATGGATGGTGGATGCAGGTCTTATTGTCGTGTAGGTGCATGTGTATTTACAGGAATGGTGGGCGGTGAAGGATGGTGGGGACCTAATCAGTAGTACCAAGCAACGGGTGGAGGAGAGGTGATAGGATCACGGACTAAGACCGAGCACCCTTGAGCTTGGCTCGAGCTCGTGAATTTATTTAGTGCTCGAGCTCGACTCCTGAGCTCGGTTCTGCTCGACGTTTGGCTCGTTTGGAGGCTCGAGTTTGGCTCATCTTCTGTAGATTAGTAGTAGTTAATAGACCAATTTGCCGACCAATTAATTTTTAAAAATATAATTTTGTAGGAGATAGTTGAGTTTTAAAACAATGTATTTTTTTAGGAAATAAGTGTTATCAAGCCTGTTCATGAGCTTTCGAGCCGAGCTAGCTCAACTCGGCTCGTTAAGCTTCCGAACTGAGCCTGAGCCTGAGTTCGAGGTTCCATGAGTCGAGTTTTGACCGAGGTTTGATCAAGTCGAGCCAGAATTCTATGCGAAGAGGATAGTTTCATTCTCACCCCTAGGGGCCAGTGCTCAAAATAAAGCAATGTGGATGTGTTGCTGACTGTCGAAAGAGTGGTTGGGGGCTCTAGCTAGAGATGACGGGGGTGGTTTATACGATGTTGTAATAGTGTGGTTGAGTATTGATGAATCTCGGATATAGCAGAAGGCGAAAGCCTTTGCGTTACGTTGTGGATGGCTGTTAGGGTTTTATTTTAATACCACAAGTGAACGGTGTCGTAGCACTAACGGGTCGAACTCAGGGAGGTGCAAGATTAAACACTAGTTGACTCTAGACTATGAAATAGCTACACAATTCTATATCGATGAAAAGAACTATCAAACTAATTTCTAAACTAATAAGAAAGATAACAATAACGATGATAACAATGATAAGAAAGTAGTAAGACTGAGCATCACCACTAACATGAATTGATCGACACAACTTACATTCCAGTTAAAGAATCGAACCTTAGGAGAGATGACATTCTTTCAAAAAGAACTACCTTAAGACCACTTTCGTGACTACAAAAGGCCTAACTAATATGCATGTTTCCTATTTTCATGGCTAACATACAAAATTAGAAGCATTAAAAATCAATGTCAAATGAAATTTTCAATCTCAATTCTCACTATTTTCATGTGAGAATCTCGATCAATGACAAGCCAATCTATATTGAATCCCAACTTTCGTTGGCGAATTCAATTGATGAAATAACAACAATGCTACAAAGAATCCCTAAATTCAATTCCAACTCTCATCGATAATAAAAATTAGGTCTAACAATGATGCAAATTGATAATGAAAACAGACTTGTCAAACCCTAATCATACGATTCAATAACATGGAAGTAAAAGAATAAAGTAATCAATCCATGCTAGGGCTCAACTCAATCTTAGAAATAAGACTACTCACTAATCATGGCAATAAGAACTATAAACATAATTGAAAACATAATTGAGAAATAGCAAAAGAGAATAGAGAAGAATTCAAACTTGAATTAATGAGTACTTCAATTAAACTTCACAAATCTGATGTCTTTGATCTTCAAAATTAATCCAAAGCAATGTAATTAGGGCTAAACTAAGAGTTTTTTGATAATAAAAGAGTCTAAAACTGAGTAATTAGAATAGATTACAAAAGTATTCTCGAAACCTATTTATACCATCCTAAATCACTAAAGAAAAAGTCCAAAACAAGGTAGGAATCCGCCTTGTCGGGTCAAACCTCGATCGGCCCAAGTCAAACCCGATCGGGTCCCAGCACGAATCATCAAACTGCAGTCATCAAACATCAACCCGATCGGGCCAGGTATGAACCCGATCGGGTTGAAGTTAAACAGGCCCAAAAAAGACGTCCAAATGCACCCAAATGATCCCGGGATGCGATCCCGAAACTCTAACGATCATCTCCATGCTCCAGAATGGTTCATTCCACTTCCAAATAGCTCTAATGTCCCTGAAATTACTCAGAAGACACAAAACTACAAACAAGAGTAAAATCTATTGGAATATAGAGGAATCTATGCATGAAATGTATCGTTTTGTAATGAAGGAAGGGGTTAAAATGTAGCAAAATATCAATATAACAATGGCAATGAATTGGGCACTAGCTTTCAAAGGGATTATATTGCTTAAGGGTGCTTTGAGGTCTATGGGTGTTTCTTGTTGTACTCAATAATGGGGTGGACTAAACGGAGTTTGGTCGGATTATTTTACGTTGTAAACACTTAGTGGTTTGTTTTCGTCTGTGCTTGTTTTTGTTCGTAGGTCCGAAAATGTAATTGCTCATCATAAACTAGTTTGTAATGCTATCGATCATGGGTCTTTTGTGGAATGGGTAGATAACCCCTCCACAATATGTTTGTATGAATGCTAGTCATGTTTTGATTGAATAAAGGGTTACAGTTTTCAGGACCGGTCTTGTATAATTTGGGGCCCAATGTGAAATTAATATGAGGCCCATAAGGTTAATAAATGTCATTATATATATTGATATCAAAATTTAATTTTCATACAATTAATAGAAGTTATTTTTTTACAAACAAAATTCAAGACATGTTACATAGAAATTGGGATAAACTCACAAGCAGCTAAACAAATAGAAAAATTAAGGATAATCAATTTTTTTAGATGGAAAAACGTAAAGCTTGAGTACGGGAGAAGAGAAAGACACGAGCATGGTTTCACGCGGAGAAAGCTCATGAGCGAATGAGTATTTAGTTAGAGTTTGGTTTTGGGGAAATTCAAAGGTATTAAACGATTAAATGAAAGTTGACTGAGGAGAGAATGTCGTTTCAAGCTAGTATATACTTTCTCCTGCGTCAAGATGCAGTAAATGTATATTTCCTCCGTAACGAAATAAACGCAACAATTTGCAGTGACACGCAT